>LUCW03001609.1:52500-60000 GCA_001586965.3 Sphaeroforma sirkka | reverse complement strand
ACTGTCCCACATAGATAACTTATCCCATGCAAGTGTTCTAGAGTGCTACATCGTTCACCAAAATGTTGTTCCCAAAACGCATTCAGCATGGCTTTGGCTTACGAAACCACCTATTTGAGAGCGCAATCCGAATTCCTCAGTGTGTGAACATGCTTTCAATTCATTGTGCGTACAGTTCGGTTTTAGCTCGTCCACACTATAATACTTTAAAGGCAGTATGGAATTGTACCCCGTATGCCCATTACGTCTCTCGCTTATCTACTGTCTGCCTCTATGCCGGAAATAATTATTTTGTGTACAAAGAGAAATATGAACTAAAATCTGGTATTTCAAGCTTTATAACATAGGTTGGGGTTTCTTGCTTGTCCTGTGTTGCTAAAGATAGATAATCGACCCAGTATCGTACGATATGGCTAACTGCCCACTGCCCCGTTAAGCGAAATAGACATGTGCGGCACGTATACTGTATAAAGCGATAGAAATGCAATAGAAAGCGTCTGCATACTGTCGGATGTCAAGAAAGCCACTTTAACAAATCAGAGATTGATTGATTTTTTTACATCTAGCGGAATTGAACTCGAGATTAGGTCAATAAAAGTCATTGTAAACCTCGTAACGATTATTGTTCCGTCGAACTGGGGATTAGCGATCCTCACATGTGAATGCTTTGGCTAACACTGCCCACAATTTCATGATTAACATTCCACTCCAGTAATGTGCGGTTCGAGCAATTTTCCATTTGTTTCTAAAAGGTCATATTCATTTGTATATTGGAGTTACTATAGAGTACGCACGATTGTCTCATTCATCACGACGCAGGCCGATTTTTAAAACCAGTGCCGCTACAAAAAACTATGTATCCTTGTGCGAAAATTTAGGTAGCTCTGGGGGAGCTGCATAGCTTTTGGGAGGTTGCAGTGGGTATGGTTTTCAACTCGATGAGTCGAAAGTCGAAGCCCATTATAAATACAATGTATGTCTTTCACTTTATCACAACCGATGCTCTGATAGACTGATCCGTTGAAAAATATAGAACTTATATACATTCAAAAAATATATGACTATGTCCAATTGTCAATACGTATTCTTCGATTGAAGTTTGTATTAGACTTCCTCGAGCGATTCGTACTTCATACTATATTTACAACATACTTCCATGATAATAGAGCTACCCGGCTATGCCTCTATGGTATCAACTATTTATGTTTTTCAAACAGCATAAATATATTTTCATAAATATTTATGATGAGAAAGATACATATTCAACGGGTAAAAAAATATATATTTGAAAAATAAAATATAAAAAAGAGAAATATGGCTCAAGCTATTGCTATTTTTTAAACAAAACATAACAAAAAAAGTAGATTTCATCATAGCCTTCAAAATTATAAATATGTTTTGTTTTACAAAAATACAACTTCGTCGAGCAAAAATTTATTCCCTAGTTGTTATTTTTCTTTTAAAAAAAGAGGTAGGCGACTATATAGTATGTACTAATCAATGTAGGCGCTACATACATATCTTATTTAGTAGTCTATGACTAGTAGGCGTGCCTGTTTTTGAATATATATTTTACAACAAAATATTAATATAGAAGTATGTAAATAGTGTAATTTTCAGAATTCTGAAGACTATCTATGTACTATGTAGGGTTTAATCGGTTAAAAAAAAATAAACTATGTTGTGATTTGTCGAAGGCTGATGACGCTTGATTTGGAGAAGCCGAGAAGGGTAAATATCTTCCCATTCAGATCACTCAGATCCAAATTTTCTTCAAACTACAAGCTTCAAAAAAAAAAAATTTATAAAACGAAACAAATATATTATCCAGTAAATATATAAATTTTGAAATACTCGCAACGGACGCAACCGTACCACTTATATTTCCCCCACTACGGGATCAAGTCTCGAACCCAATAAAACATAGTTATACTATTACTCTATCCAACAAAAGCCTTCGAGTGCGACTCTCTAAAAAAAAACTTCTGAATAGAGTGACATCATGTTTCTGTGGTGAGATTTGAGAATTGAGAGTATAACATTAAAAAAAAAGTCTCTGGAGTCTGCCAGTATCTGGACATCATTTCTTAGTTCTATTTTTGTCTGATTTCTCAGTTTCCTATTTGTTTTCTAAAAACACACAAAAAAATTATCTCTATAAACTATTTTACTTTTTTAATAAAGTAAATATATACATACATATTTCTAAAAGATAGTTGTTTTCTCTTTTTGTTTTTGTTTTTGTTTTAAAAATAAGTGAAGATTATATCACAAAAATCATATATAAGCTAAATTTTTTTAAACCCAAATATGGTGGAAAATGACATCGTTTTTGCCCATTTTCGACCCGGTATAGATAGGAATATACTTTAGAAAGGCCCAATAGTCTTAGACAACACGGCGGCGCGGAATAGTTTTTTTCGAGGTTAAAGTTGAAAACAGTTATTTTTTGAAATATTTATATGAAATATGTCAAAAAAATTGAATAAAATGAAATAAAGCACGATGCGCACCCATTTGCTCCCCCCCCAAAAATGAAACAACAGATGTAAATAAGGCGGTTCGGATGTGCTACTTTGGTTTAGACACATTTGGTGGTCTAAAATCGAGGGGGGCGGGGGGGGACCAACGTCTAACAGTTTCGACCTGTACCGACGTCTGGGCTAATCAGAACCCATAGAATGGTACGTCATTAGTTCTTCTCTGCCAATAGCTACGTAAGAGGCACAGTCATCACTTCACAAGTATATATAGGGTTTATGGTTTAGGTCAATAGTGAACCAAATATCTGAAAAATGCACCAATTGCTGCAAGTCCAAAATCCACGGGGTGGGGGGATCTCTAAACCAAAGTAGCACATCCGAACCGCCTACGATGAATCAAGAAACAGTGAAACACGGCAGTGGCCAGTGAACGAGTGACGGCGAGAGTCGAGACTAAGCTTTTAATGCGTTAACGGTACGATAAATGTAGTTTTGCATTTCTTTCAAACCTCTCAATATTTCCATGCCTTTAGTTTCACTTTTTTTTTAAATTTGCTAGTCCGATCGGCGATCAGCCTTCCTCAAGTATTTTTATTTATTTTGTTTTTAAAAAACAATTAAATTTTCGCTTCAACACAATTTCTTGACACTTGACTCCCTCACTCTCTTTCGAGCCCTCGAGTCTGGAGCGCTCCGTGGTCATGTTGTATTATACATATTTTGTAAAATTCTGCTTTAACTAATGATGTCATAGAGTCAATGTAGCCAGATTATTCGCTTATTATTGGTTCTAATCATTTATATTTGTAAATACCATAATAGGAATCTAAGTCATCGCTCAATTGTAAATTGACCCCATCCTAATGCAACAAATTTGAGCAAAGACTTTGATCCTCTGGGCCGTCTTTGACTCTTGGCCTCTTGGCTGAGATAAATATATATTTTTTTATAAATGTTCAACTGTTTTTATTTTTGTGACCGACGTACGTTTACTGGTTCTCGGAAGTCAGACGCATACGGCTATACGTACACACTCTTTTTAAAACACACTTTCTACTATCTACTACTAGCATTATTAGAGGAGAGAGAGAGGGAGAGAGAGTAGACCTTCTTCCTAAAAATATATGATTTTCATTGCCTTCTTCCTAAAAAAAAACACGGCTATAAAATTTTAAAATTTTGCCTTATGTTTTTGTCATACGCCATTTTTTCTTTTTTAAATGGGTTCGAATTTTTACGATTTTTCTGTATTATTTAGAGGGCTATGATTATTCGTTCGAATTTCTAAACAAATTTTTTTAATAATATTTTTCAGAAATAGGTTTTCAATCGAGGTTTCAGTTTCGAGTACAAAAACTGTCCTCGAAAGTCGACGTTCGGATTGGAAGGAATTATTTCTCAATTTTATCTCTCAGTCTTGAGTCATACTCTCGAGAAAATATACTATTTTACGTAAACCAAATGCACCTAAAGCCTATTTAGCGGGGGACAACAGGGGGGAACATAATTGGTGGGGGGGTCTGCGCGTAGTGGCGGGACTGCCGGCCGCCGGAGTCTTATTTGGGAGCATGATAGCCGGGCGCATACTTAAATGGGCATAGTAGTGGGAGTCTTAAGAATCCTTTTTATAGAGGTAAAAGTGTAAACTGTTTTCTTTTTTAAAAAGGGCTATATGGGTGAAAGCTTTAGATGGAATGGGTTTTCCAAATTGTGCCCATTCTATTTTTGCAACACACAGGGAAAGGAACTCAATATTTTACTATTTACACACCAATTCAGATTTCCCGTGCACCTATAACAGTTGTAGAAAAATATAAAAGTGGTCAAAATGGCCAAAATATTGAATAATTTGGTTAAAATAATATGGAGTTGCAGAACAGGGCCTAAATATTTGTTGAATTTATATGCAACCGGCCAGCGGCCAGTATTGGCCTCCAGACGCAGAGGTCCAGAGCTATTTTTAACGTCAATAGTACAACGTCAATAAGTCAATATGTACATATACGTAATGTTCATGACCCTCTTTCTACTACTCCAGTAGAGAGAGAGAGAGAGAGAGAAAGAAGATCTCTTTCCTTGTCGAGAAATATTTTTTTATAAACAACAACAGAAATAAAAATGGTTTTGTACTTATTTGAACCTCATGTCTCAGGAGTCAGGACTCAGGACCAGTTGTCAGATCCTCAGCCCTTAGCCCTCAGCCTCCTGCCTCAGGTCCTAAATCTATTTTTAAGGCTATGCGGCTGAGAGCTTGAGGCCCTGAGCGCCACAAATAAATTAAAGTTCAACGTAAACGTTAAAATATCTTTTTCGTGTTTTTAATATACAAAATCAATATTTGCCATACACCCATAGCCTTCTAAATTGAACAGCTGGACCATATTTACAGTAACGTATTTATAAATGAATAAAGGGGGAGGCCCGGGAGGAGGAGTTTTCATATTTTTTTGGATAATAGAAAAACGTAAAAAATCTAAAAGACCTATCCCATTATGAGATTTCAGTGCAACAAGAGGGTATTGAAAATATTTAATGGTGTAGGCAATAAATACAAATATATATGCATTTAGGGCCAGAATTCGGGATAAAGATTCCGCAGGAAGAATAATATATACATAAATCATGGACATTTTATATATATTTTTATATATAAAAATATTATCTATTATTGAAAAAAAACAAAATTTAAAATACGAAAACCCCCATCAATTATTTATTTACATTCGATCTTCTGGTGAACTCTATTGGGTTAGCAGTTTTTTAACCGGTAACAAATAACGACAAATACCAATGTCTATTACTTTATTTACTCAAGGCTCCAATTCCAAATGATTCATATTTCATAATTCATGGCCATTATTTTAATTTTTGTACCACCATGTAGTAGAGAAGTATAAAATATACGGCAGAACGGACATCTAGAGAGAGAGGGATATGACTCATGATGCATTTTTGCCTTTTGGACTTTTTATCTATTTTCTACATACGAAGGCACAACCTGTGAGTCCTCTAATACCACACACTTGACTCTACTCAGCGGCCCAGAGTGAGAGAGAGAGAGGGGTCCGGGACTGGGAGTTAGGACTTAGGACAGTGGAGACTGGAGACTACTCTTAGAGGTGGACAACTGTCAACTGGACACAGTAAATATCTGACTCAGACTCGCGAAAAGAGCAATCTCTTTTTGTCTCTCATTCTCTTCTCTTCTTGTTGTGTGTGTGTTGTGTGTTTGTTATTGTGGGACTTGTTTTGTTGAGTGGTTGTTGTGTGTGACACCGTGACTTTGTGACTTGCGTCTTGCTGTGTTGAGTATGTACTTGTTGTTGTCAAATGGTGACTGTTGTCATGTTGTGTGCTCTCCGTCTGCCACTCTGGGGAGAGTTGACTGGTTGGACCTGTGACTTGTGTATGTATTTAAGAAAAAATACAGTTGGATTTGGGTTGGGGGGTTGGGGATTGGACTGCTGGGCCCCTGGGGCTTGAGCTTGGCCGCCTTGGCGTTGGCGGGTGGTAGCCTCTGGGGGTACGCTTTTCGCCGTCGGTTGGACACGAGAGGACAGTTCATATTTACTTATTTTTCTTCTTCTTTTTTTCTCCTAAAAACTCCCAAAACATTTAAAAATAATTTATATAAAAATAATAATAAAAGTCACGTCTAAAAATTTATGTAAATGGTGTTAAATGTAGTGGAGTTGATAGTTGAGAGTAGAGTTGACTCTAATTGCAGTAAATTGGGCATAAATGTGATATAAAAGCGCAGAACTGAGTACAGGTATATATATATATGGATATGCTGGTCTACACAGTAGGAGTGAGGAGGACTCCAGACTCCACGGCCATAAGCAGGGGGTATACAAACTGATTCTCATATGAAGATATTATATATTTTGTATATTATGCTAGCTTCTGAGTCGACGACTTACCTGACAACTACACTGGATGCCTGGACTTTGGAGTTTGGACCGATTTGCTTGAATTTTGATGAAGGCAGATGAATTCAAAATAAGTACAATATTTGAAACAAATACGACGTGCGACTTTATTACAACCTTGTAGAAATATTATATATCTCATTATATACATATTGAATATACAATCGTGAAAGCTCAATATTCATTATGTACATACATACATATTCAATAAATACCGACAATATTTTTTTTAAAAACCCCCCAAACAAAAATAAATATCATCTATTTTGCAACTCGAAGATGAGTTTTTTCGTTTGATTCAATAAAACAAAATGTATAAAAATTCTCTGCCTTCATTGATCATGTCTATGTTGTTGTTTTTTTAATGCAAACAAGAACAAAACGATATTTAAAAATAAAACAGGCGATATATAAACACTCTCTGAGAATTCACTATTCAGGGGGGGAAATATATCGGATGACTTATTTTCGTGTCATCAATTCGCATCACGCCCACCAAAGACCAATAGAAAACTTGTAATGAAGATTTTGCGGATAAATGGTACTACAAATTTGAAAATTTCCTCTTTCGTCGTATCCTACGGCCTACGTCATGAAATAATGACTACATATTCAGGTGTAGAAACTCCGGAAAGATGGACAGTTTCAAGTTTCAATTCTACCTTTTTTTGATACAGTAAATAGTGGTCAATAGGTGCAGTATACAGCAGATTGCGATACAGTATGTAGCACCAACGGATGACGACAATTGATAAATCCTTTCAAAAATGAAGAAACTCAAATGGGTATATATACACACGATCTAGATAGCTATTTTCTCACAAGTTCAATATAACAATCGAGACCACAACAATAATATAATATAGAGCATCATGCCACATCCAGCTAGAACCCCCTTGCGGCGATTACCACCTATATTTCCTTGTGAGAACACTTCTCAAGTTTCTCAAGAGGAAGATGTTCAAAGTCATAGATTCTCAGTAAGGCGTTGTTCTGATTTCACAACTCAAAGAAGTCAGACGACCTTGCCCTGTGGGCATGAGGTAATAGCAACTACGAATCAATATACTAACGAGACTAGATTT
>LUCW03001609.1:25000-42500 GCA_001586965.3 Sphaeroforma sirkka | reverse complement strand
ACAGATGAAAGAACAGTCAGTGGCCGATATGTTATATCAATGCAGCAAACCAAACACTAGTACAAAATAGAATAAATCAAACACTTATACTTGAAGATTAAAATACAACAAATCAAACACTTATACTTGAGGTTCAAAATACATGTGAGCTGAGTGCGAGAGATTTGAGACTTTGAAGAGCGATATTCAATAACATGCGAACTATAGGCGAAATTGATACTCACTCACAAAAGAATGCGTCAGATATTACAAAAAACATGCAAACTATAGGCGAAATTGATACTCACTCACAAAAGAATGCGTCAGATATTACAAAAACATGCAAACTATAGGCGAAATTGATACTCACTCACAAAAGAATGCGTCAACGATTCAGCTTGGCAACATGATACCCAAAACTACTTCACTAACAACACAATACTCCAACATCCAAATACAACATATAATATTCATATATATATATATATATGTGTGTGTGTGTGTGTGTGTGTGTGTGTGTGTGTGTGTCTGTGTGTGTGTATGTATGTGTGTGTGTGTGTATGTGTGTGTGTATGTATGTGTATATATATATACGTGTGTGTGTGTGCGTGTGTGTGTGTGTGTGTATTTATGCGCAAATATAAATAAACATACATTCTTCATTGTATACACTCTATATTCCTGGACGTACCTGCGTATCTAGAGACTTCAAACGATCCCCTACCAATAGGACAGCACTCGCCCCCTTCCCCGCCAAAATCGGAATTGCTCATCGCCTCAATGTGCGCCAAATATTCCTTCGTGTGAAACAGTACTAATTCTTCTGGGGTGGCATAACGCCCGCGGACGGGTGTAACATGATCCAAAAGCCCTGGCATAGCCAATAGATAGAAGTTAGTAGCATTCCCAATCACAAGGCAACCTTCAGCTAGGGATGAATTCGGGATTGGTGACTCAATTTGCATCAGATGTCACTAAGTATGGAATGATAACACGTTCTGTATGGTTACAGGGCAGAGCGGTGGCGATACGTGGCCCTGAACTCCTAAAAAAGCAAGTCTTTATATATATATATATATATATACATATATTTTATTTATATATATATATATATATATTGTACATGTGTGTGTATGTATATATATATATATATATATATATATATATATATATATATATATATATATATATATATATATATATATATATATATATATATATGATTACTATATATATATATATATATATATATATATATATATATTATATATATATATATATATATACATATATATATATATATGTAGAATATATATGTATTACAACATATATATATATATATTGCAATTGTTAGTACGTGTTTTGCGTGCGCGTGCGTGTCCGTGCGTGCGTGTGTGTGTGTGTGCATATATATATATATATATATACGTGCGTGTGTGTGTGTGTGTGCGTGAATATATATATATATATATATATATATATATATATATATATATATAGATAGATAGATAGATAAATAGATATATATATATATATATATATATATATATATATATATATATACAATAGTGACCCTCAAATGAGGTGTGTCTTGAATGAATATCTAGATATTGATATTTTACCGAGTCAGCTTCCGGAGGAATAGCCTACATACAAAGCTAAGGTGACGGATGAGTATTACGTCCGTAAGCCAAATGACATCTAAAAGTGTACTACACTGCATAAGCAATAGACAATATATGTATTGACGTACCACCAAAAAAATCCGAGCGTACATACGCATACCAGCGAACGCCCATAGACGATTACTCAGTAGAAAAACAGGTGAAAATGGCATGAAAACATCAGCAATCAGCCGATAGAAAACATCAGCAATACAGAAACTTACCACTGACTGACAGTAGAGTGTGAATCCTTGCTTTCGCCAGGGCGTTCTCGGGGTGTTTCAGAGGCTGAAAAGCGATTTAAAAGGTCGGGAACCGACTACTTAATGAGACGATACGTCTCGATGGTAGCTCCATGGAGAAGCTGCTCTAAAACATCCTCTCGACTGTCGTTCTAAACCACAGACAAGAACAGTTCATATTCTTACCAGAAGCTATTTTTAAAACGGATATTGCTCGAGAGTTGTGTTTTATTGAAGCCATAGCGTTATTTCATGGAGTATAATATTGTGTCCAAATTATTATTTAGTGTATACATTGGATAGTGTTCAATGTTGTTTCTTAATCACGATGTGTTATATATATATATATATATATATGCAAGACTCTATTGTCTACACTGCAGTTAACAACGCGGATATTCTAGGTTTTTACATAGTACGCATACCTGCACTACAAGACCTTGAGATGGCCAGAATGACGCCGGTTGTGCGGACGCATTTGTACCGGTGTCGTGAAAGTTGTATCTAAGCAATGGATAGGATATATAGTTTAGTTGGGAATGATATGGTAACCATGGTGATATACACTACAGTATAATACAATAGACAGGCCTTCTAAGTTGGAACACAATTTGCAACCTTCATGATACGCATCACGACAGTGCTTCAACAACTTGGGTGCGGATGCTACGAAAACACGCCTAGATACAGGGTTAATATCCACAATAGCAATAATGATTCCACAATCATATGCGGAGACAGCTCACCGAGCATTCATATATATACACATCACTGTGTAACAAAAACACATTATCGTTCAACAATAACGAAAATATGTGGCACCAGCTTGAGTATTTGCATATACAAGCGCTGTCATTCAACAAAAAAACAGACAAAAAATGTGAAACTAGTTTGCCGAGTAATCAAATATACACGCAATAACCTTCCTACATTATCTGCGGTAACGCATACTAAGTGTTCAGTACACACGAAAGACTTGTAAATTTATTGCATAGCCTTCTAAATGAGACACGCTATGAATACCGTCTATATACCCGATGATCAACTCAAGTCCGACAGCTTGCCGAGTATACACATGGAATTATAACATTGCTACACTTGACAACTTTCACCCGTCCGTACGTATTTTCACAATATACATGCCATACCTTTCATCCCAGTGATAGCCTGTTTTGAGCGCCATCGCAGCGGTCACGTCTTCCGTCGCGACAAACCCGACTGTAGACAGTTGCCTTTTTGTTCAACACTCACTCACTCACCAACACCGTCAGCAAATACACCCTCGAATATTCTTGGGGAATGGTGAAATTTGTTGGAAACAGCTTATATTTATATATATATATGTATGCACATTGCCCAAGTCAAATAGTATGCACGTATATTATGTACAAAAAAAGAAATAAACAACACATTGTAGTCCAAAATAAATATTTATATCAAATATCCGGCTGAAACTGTTTATAGATTGTCGTCAGTGTCATGGTTTTTGGATTTTCTGATATATGTAGTACGTATCCATGAAGCACTTGTCATAAACACCCTCAAACTGTTGGGGATAGGTTTAAGCGTGCAGACACGGCCTTTGAAGGGCTACAGCGGACTATATACTAGTTAATACACTTTGTCATACAGATTGTAGATAGAATACTACAGTTGATATCATTCTCTATCCGCCGTGCCTGTGGTGCAACTGGTACTAAAAAGCGTCTATTGCGTAATATTGTCATGGTTTTTATCGCACTCGATCCACATCTAATAAATATAAAGCCGTACATATATTCAACCTCCATTCTTCAAGTCTGCTGAAGGCACTTTGTAGAATATCTTCATCTAGTCTTTAATTTGGTTGGATGATGTCTGTGCCAATACTTAAGTATTCAGTACAGTGTACCAAAATTGTGGGCGCAAGATAACCTTTGCATTTACTTTGACGCCCAGGTGTTTACTGGCACCTATCACGTCATACACTTGTCTGCTTCTATGAAGACGAGAGAGAAAAGTCAGTGGTTCTTATATGCGTACTATAGGAAAGTGCGAAATTCTGAGAATCAACTGGGTATGAATTAGCTGTATGAGCAAGCCAATGGCTTAGCTTGCGCGTGTGCTGGTATCTATCATTTCGACACAGGCCTGCATCTGTGAAAGTCGAGTTAATTCAACTATAAAATGTTTATACCTGCATCAGTATAGATGTCAAAGCACAACTGTATCCCCCACAAGTTATATACGCTCATAACGTTATATTCTCCCAAGGAACCATACGTATATTCATATACAAGCGGTCTTTTGAGTGTTTATGCCTACATTGAACTGCTTACTCATATGAAACCTCGCGCAGTGATTATTATCCCTTTCATATCACAACTATTACACACAAGAATGGAAAGACCTAATATTGACTTGCCGATACGAGTGGATGTTTCAGAGTTATTCCGCTTACACTGTATTAAGTCATCTGACACTCTTCTATTGCTGTCAATCTTGAAATATAATGTTTCACAATGCATCAGTTGTACCCTACCATTATTTGAAATGTAAAAAACCCCTTATCTTGAATCGTGAAAACTTCGCCTTATATCTGATACGATTGTGCTTATTTGTATCTCGAACCAGTTGAAAAAGTTATACAGACGAACACTTCCAAATTGTTGTTCGATAGAAAATCCTATGCCCATTGTCAAGGCTACACTGATCCCTGCCTACAAGTACGCATTGTAAGCAAAGACCAAGTGAACTTTCCACATGCGGTATGCTTTTCAACGCAGAAGCTTCTGTCGAAAAACAGAATTTTGTGCTTTTGCACACCATCCTGCGTTCATATAGTTGGTGAGACAATTCATCGACAGAATATCGCAGTAGCTCACAACCACACTCACGTCTTGAGTATGAATAAAGGGTTTAGAGTCACCGTTGCCTAACATGTCAATAAATAAGCAGCTGTATCGTAAGTATTTGGTGGTCAATATATATTTCCACTCGAGTTCCTCGCGTGCGGTTCTCTAGTCGGTCACACGGCTCCATAGCGAAATATTATGCTTCGTTTAAAAACAAACTTGCAACTCAACACTTCCGTCCATACACCGGCATCATAGCGCTGCCGCTCAAGCCATACTAGAGGCATCAGTTAGTGACCGAGAAACTGTGTGTTGTTAGAACGTACCGTGTATAACTTTATGCCTCACAGCAGAGCAAAGATCCGCGGCGGCATCATTCTTTACACTCAAATTACTTTAGCATGATTGGCTAGAGCCCCCGTCTACAGAGTAGCGCAGCTGCCCATAATACGCCACGCCACACACGCTATGCCATTCCAACTCATATACCATTATGTTTTCAATAATAACACACCATACGACATGCTTTCTGAATACTGGGCTATCGGGCTAATCAATTCGTTTGTGATCGCCTGCACGGCGCAATTACCTACGTTCTGTAATAAAGCGCTTGCATTTTACAGGCTACCAACACGTACAGTCACGTTGCCCATACAAATACATGTTTCCCTGTAGGCGTTTATTGTTTTACTTTATGTACAACGACCAAGTAACACATAAGAGGCTACAAGTTATGGTAAGTAAATTGAAAATAGTCGAATGGTCTACCAACTCATCTGGTATAGCGTTTCAGTGAACTCAGAGCAACTATTATCGGTGCAGCCATTGTTCTGCACGGTGGTGATGTAATTCTGGTCAGTGGATATAACGACTCCATCCGTTTTGCGGACAGACCACTCACCAGTGGAGGTTTTGTACCACTCCATCTCATACACCTTCATATCCTGAGAATACTTGGTTTGATCATTCAATGTACCTTGTGTACATCCCTTCCCTTGTTGGCATTGAGTGCAAACGAATCCGTCGGTACCACTGTGAGCTGTCGCGCAGTCCACGCATGGCGATTTCTGGAATGGTTGGTAGTTAGTGTTGGAATTGTAGCATGCACCGCACCCATTGTCATTACAATTCTGACACTTCGTGTCGATCTCCTTATCCTTGTAACAAACGCAGTCAGCGTCTGCAACATTTCCGCAGTTGTTATTCAAACAATTTACCAATTCGTTGTCGACTTTTTGACACTTCAGTGGCGTGGATCTAGCTACAATTACTGTACCTTCGGAAACAGAAGGTGTGGGAGTCGGTGCTGGAGTTGGTCCTGGCCATGACAGTTGGAAAAGGGTATCGGTCATTGTTACACATTGGCCTTCACTGTTGCGTTCGCTCGTGCAACCATTCTCTTCGAGATTGTTAATGTAATTTTGATCCGTGCTAACTGCCACGCCCGTGGTTTTTCGTAACGACCATAGGCCAGCATCGTCTTGGTACCACTCCATTTCGAATACCTGGAATTCATTGCTATTCTTGAGTTGACCGTTCAAAGTACCTTGAGTGCAACCTTTTTCGTGCTCACACTTGTTACATACGAAGCCGATCGAATCAATGTTGTGGGCATCTGCACAGTTGATACAACGCGATTGTTGAACAGGTTTGTAATTGACGTCTTGGTCACCGACGCATTGATCACAATAGTTGTAATGACAGGCAGCACACAGTGGATCTGTCTCCTTGTTCTTGTAGCAGAAGCAATCAGGATTTGTTTCATTACAATTATATGTTTGCTCGCAATTCAGAAGTTCGGAGCCTTCTTGTAGACACCATGGGGGTGTACTTCTTGCCGAAACCGAGGACGTTTCTGCACTTGAAGCGGAGGCTGAAGGAGTTCCTGAGGCAGCTGCGGTTACTGAAGCTGCGGCAGTAACTGAGGCTGAAGGAGTTCCTGAGGCAGCTCCGGTTACTGAAGATGCGGCAGTAACTGAAGCTGAAGGAGTTCCTGAAGCTGCGGCAGTCACTGAGGCAGCTGCGGTCACTGAAGCTGAAGGAGTTCCTGAAGCTGCGGCAGTAACTGAGGCAGCTGCGGTCACTGAAGCTGAAGGAGTTATTGAGGGACTCTCACTGATATTTACGGGTTCAAAAACCAAAGGTGTAAAAGAGGGGCTTGCGCTCGCATAAGTGCCGCCGCCAACAGCGGGACACTGGTTGTATACTTTGAGAACTAGGCCTTCAGTATGGGTTGCACATGCATCATGTTTACAGCAAGTTTGATCGAACAAGGATTCGCTCAATACTTCACTAAGATTAGCCTCAGTATTGTAAAACCTCCGACTGTTTGCACATTCCCATCCGTTTTGTACTTTCGCTTCATAACATTGAATGGCCACGGCGTATCCTACATATGCGAGCAGGCTGTAAATTTTTAACATCATGGCACAGTGTGCAGTTACTTCTTTCTACACTAGTAGTACAGTAAAGCAACAATGACTATTTATTTTAGTTTCGTCGAGTGTAATATATATTTTAGCATGATGGAATATGTAGTCTGCTTTGGGTCTCTTGTGGATCAATCATACTCAATAAAAATTTGGTGTTTTTTTGCTGTTTTTTTACAACAAACTAATCCTAAAAAAAATTAAAAAATTTAATAGTGGGAGGTGCGAACAGTCTTTGCCTGTTTGAGCTTTGACTCCCTTGAGCCGCTTGAAATGAGGACACGGCCCATGAGCGTGCGAAGCGCAGAGGCTTAAATATGGCCTTTGTGTCTTGTGAGACACGATATGTATATTTTTTGATAAACCCCAAAAATTGAAATACTGTAATACATAAATTTCTTGATTCTTTTTAAAACGAGTGATGAGTGGCTGATGATTAAATACATACGCAAGAGTACAAGAAAGGGTTGTTTTCTTTTATCCCCACAATATTTTAAAAATATGTATGTATTTCCTACGTACCTCTTATTTAATAATACTGTTAAAATATTTTTTAAAAACAAATAATACAAATACATATAGAAAATTGCTCGTGCGTCTCCACTCTCCACTTTTCCAGTCCCAGAGTCCAGACTCCATTCTCCAGTTCCCTACTCTCCAGAGAAAAGTATCAGGCTCCAAGCTCCAGCGGAGTCCAAGCCCAAAGTCTCCAATTTCCAAGTCTCAGAATAAATAAATTTTAAAATATCGTTTATATCACTTATTTTAGGCATTTTATTTTTTTTAAATGAAACGAAATTAGGTGTAGGATTCAGGACAAAATACGACTATTTAGGGTATGTACTTACTACTCTTTTCAAAAACAAAAGAGATATGATACTGTATCTACATCAATCGAATTGGTGTAGACAAAAACATAGAGTGATAGCATTGAACCAGAGACAAAAATCAGGTTAGAAATTTTCAGCTTTTGGGCAGTTGTTTTGAAATAAATAAGAAATTAAATACAAATTCCTATTTCCTCACTCTTTCTTTTTATTAGTATTTCTTTTCTAAATATCAAACCGCTTTTAAAATTATATAATTATCTCTATACTATTGAATGTATTTTAATTTTTATCACTTATTGGTTTAATTTCATTCGGAACAAAAAGTAGAAAAATGAAAATGAAAATGGCGAATTGACGTCTGACAGTCTGACATTCACAGTCACAGTCACAAACTCACAACTTCACTTTTTTTTTTCAATTAAAATATATATATATATATATACAAAGGATGAGATCTGAGACGTGCACAGGCCACCGTGGCCCGTACACACTGCAGTCTGCACACACTAGAAGAGAAGTGCACATTGCACAATGCACAAGCATATTTTTTACAAATATAAATTATACATATTTTAGCGAAATAAATACCTTACGACTTAGTCTGAGACTTGGAGCACAGAGCTGATTCATGAGTCATGACTGTTTATTTTCTTTTTTCTTTTTTAAAACAATATTAACCGCAAACCCAGCCTCTCGGCTATCTAACCTCTCTACTAGCGAGCCTGGCGTACAAGTCGTGTGACTCCAATGAGTAAACCCAACTATGAAGCCAAGACTAATAAATAATAATGAGTTGTCTTTTTTTTTTGAATAACTATAAATAAACTGGGTTAGTAAACGACACCGACTTTTCCTTAACGACATCTACGACATATCGGCCGACATGCTGGCAGGGGGATGTCGTTGTACAGTGTCGTCTGTACCAATATTGTCGACATATGGTTTTTCATTCAAAACAAATATTCAACCAATGAAGTTGCGAGTTTCGTGAACACAAGTTATCAATTGCACCTGAAAATAAAACGAAATGCACCTCAAGAATTTGCAAATATGAAATATTCAAATATCCAGGACATTTGTCATTTGACAATAACAACAGTAGAAATACTAAATACCCGACAGCCAAAGTGCAACATTGATGTATGCACAATAACAATTATCATATTATGTGATTGTTAATTTGATGTGTAAACTAAATATATAAATATGTAGTATTGTAGCATCTTTTTGCGCGACTTTCATTCCTCTTCATAAAAATTGAAACCTTAAGCTTTGAAGCTATAGGTATGATGATAGTATGAGTGAAGTGGTTCGTGAAACGGTTATCAATTGTCGTGTTTATTGTTTGTTTGAAACGAATTGTGTTAGCATCTGAAATTTAATCATGGTGATGCGTCGTCGACAAACAACAGTCCAAGATTACACAATACACAACAAACGCTTACATAATGCGCCCATCCCAAACATACTTCTGCGAGGAGCAGGGCAAAAAAGTACTCCAAAGTGACCGTTATGAATGTAATAAAGTCAGAAAAAAAAAATCAGTACATTGAGAAAAATACTGGTGGTCCTACTGACCTGGCCCACTGCACTGACACTGACATGTCAGTACCGACATGTCGGCGATGTCGGCGACGTGTTGGGACGACATACAACCAAACGACATGTACGACGTGTCGACCGACATGCTGGCAGGTGGGTGTTGTCGTTGTCGGGTGCCTGGCCTGTAAATAAATGGGCATGTCCATCAGTCCATTTGGGTATGAGTTTATTCACAGTTCAGATTTCCCTCAGACACTCACTGACTCACGGCCTCACCGGGTCACCCCAGCAGTCGGCCAGTCACCAACTCACCACTGTGAGTGGCACTGTCAGTCTATCACCTCTCACCACTCAGTGGCAGTGAGCACTCACCACTCACCACTCACCACTCACCACCTAACCTCAATAAGTTAAACGTTATAACATTTATCAAATGCTTAACGATAAAAATCCAACGTTTATAACTGATAGGAACAGTCAAATATATTATAGGTGCATTTTACAGGTCAAGATGGTGTCAGATATTTGTCCTGTTTTTTTAGCGCGCACATTTACCAATACACTCGCTGCTTTCCTAATTAGCATACATACAACTTGTGACATATTTTGTTAATTGCGCGTTCAGAAGCTTCTCCGAGCGGCTCAACGCCTCTCAGAGCTGGCAATATGTGCAAAGTGTACGTAAATAGTATATACTTGGAGAAATGTCTAAAGATACTTCATATTTGTTTGTTGTGCACATCAATGACAGCCAATATGGCTCGTAGCTCGGACCCAATATGGACCAGGTACTTTGAGGAGACGAAGGTCAATAAAGTGATGCACTTAAAATCTGGGTATTGCCAAATGTCAAGGCAACTAGTTATAGATTCTGATTGGCTATTACGCATTTCGTGGTCCAAATGTTTCAAAAAAAATAGGGCAACTTATCGAGTGCACATTTGAAAAAATTGTTAATTGATTTGTCCCAATGAAAGTGAACACTTTAATTTATTAAAAAGTTACCGTTAAAAATCCAACGTTTAGCTCGTGCACGTATAACTTATTGACGTTAGGACTCACCACTCAGCACTCACCAGAGAGTCTCACCAGCCATCACTGCTACAGTGCCATTCCCAATGTCCTCCACCCGAGCCACCCGCACCGGCCCACCCCCACTCCCCCAGTACTGAGCATTGTAAGACTAGCCTCAAATGGTTTCCCGTTAAAACTTTTATAAATCGAATGAATATTCATTTACGTTCAACTTTATTCCATATAGTCTTTTCAATGTTACTAGGTGGGCCTAAAAAAATGGTGTGTAACCAGTTCTGTATAAACAACTTAGGTGGGCCTTTCTAATCACATTTAAAACGCATAAATATACGTTTACGTTCAACGTAATGATCTTAGCTGTGAGACGGTGAGAGTGTAACTAAGCAGTCATGAGTCAGCAGAGAGTCTAAGTGACCAGAGACCAGAGTCGCGTATGTATCTGTTTTTCTTTTTCTTTTCATTTTTAAAAAGGCTATGGAGAAAAGCATATGTTGTTCAGCGTTTTTGAACGAGCCCTCCCAGGGAGTGGTGACTTGGACCAGTCACAATTCACAAATTCACAATGGCATTGAATGCCCACTGCAGGGCTACGGCCCAGTGGCAACCTTTTTTTAAAAATACACTTCCGGTGAATCTTTCGGAGGCTTTTTTACAAGAAGGCATTCACGGGCCGGGGCTAAACAAAAGAGGTTATTGGCTATAAATAAATGCCAGTGATTTTCCGTTATATATTTTGGCGCGAGAAGTACACTGCTTTTATGTTAATATTTACACACAAGCACAAGAGAAGAGCAAGTATGTGTGTATAATACAAATATTTGTTCATTTCTTTCCTAAAAGACAACAGTTTCACAGCACCTGCGTCGCGGGGTATTTGCATGTGCATATTGAGTGACGTTTTCAGAAAGACATACTGTAAAGTAGATATTTGAAACATAGATAGGAATATTAATGACCCATTCTTGTTTGCGTCGTATGTAGATGGGTACTGTCTTCCCCTAAACTGGCACTTAGTACAATTTTATTGAACTGAAAATGACGCGTCTGCACAGTGATACGTCACACATAGACGCGAGTATGATGGATGACCCACTGAAGTCAAACCAAACTCCTCCGTTCAAAAGCAGAACTCGTATCTTGGTATGTAACACAAACACTGATTGTCGTCTAGATTAGCCACTAAAATAGCCTTATACAATTTCATAAAGTTATTGTGGTGGTTCGTATCTGCACGACACCCAGATCGAAGAGACAAGTAGTTGTTCGCATGTATATATATATATATATATACATATATATATATATATATATATATATATATATATATATATATATATGTGTGTGATGTGTGTGTGTGTGTGTGTGTGTGTATGTACGTGTATATATATATATATATATATATATATATATGTTAGTGTGTGTGTGCGTGCGTGTACGTGTAGCATATATATATATATATATATATTATATATATATATACGTGTGATGCGTGCGGCGTATATATATTATATATATATGACATATTGATGATTACAATGACATGTGCGTGCGTGCGCGCGTGCGTGCGCGTAATGGCGTCCATGCGTGCGCGCACATATATTATTATTATTGTGTGTGCGTGTGTGCGTGTGCGCGTCCAGCGTCTATGTCCGTGCGCGTGTGTCTGTCTTGTATGCAATCGTACATGTATGCATGTATGCATGTATATATTATTATATATATATATATATATATATATATATATATATATATATATATATATATATTATATATATATATATATATATTTATTATATATATATATATATATTATAGCAACATTATTACGCATGACATGCGTGCGTGCGTGTTGTATGTACGTGCGTGGCGTGCGTGTGCATGTGCACGAATATCCACAAGTTTGTTTTGTATACGCATAGCATATACATATTTATACGCGCATAATCATATATATACTACACGTGTATATTTTTATATACATATGTATACGTAAAACGTATATATAATGATATTCCCATCCTGCATATATGTATTCCCATATGCATTACATGCATCATATATATACATATTACATATCAATATATCATATATCATATGCATATATACATATATATTATTGGTATGAATATATAACTATTATTATTATAATTATTATATTACACATATTATGCATGCAAGCAATGGATATATATGGTATATTATTGTATACGCATTCATTATTATTGATATATTATTGACATACATATGCATGTGCATGTATGTTATTACATATACATATATCATACATTTACATGTTATGTTAGTATGTATGTGCATGGATAGTTGGGATCCTTTGATCATATATGTGTAAACAGATGGATGTATATATGTATATATGCATATGTGTTGATTTATATAATATTATGCTTATGATGTATATATATATATATATATATATATATATATATATATATATATATATATATATATATATGGCATGTATATATATATATATATATATATATATATATATATATATATATATATATATATATATATATATATATATATATATATATATATATATATATATATATATATATATATATATATATATATATATTTATGTATATATATATACTTAACACTCCCTCGTTGTATTTTTTATAGATTACTGTCACACATGGTATTTCCGAAATTGTGTTGTAGGATAAGAAGGCCAATGCAGAGCCCCGTGCTATCACCTCCTGGCTGGCTGAACATCATGAACACAGACAACAAAACTCCGTTGGTGAGTCAGAATACGCAGACATGCCTCAGAAGCCCTACAAAATCACCTACGGTACTACGACTGCACCTCATGGGGACATCCACCATCGCTATACCCACACTAGTGACGGTCAATACGCGCATGGTGAGGTGTATGAAACAGAGGCTGCTTATGTCGCCGAAACCTCGCTGAGTGAGACTCAGTCGCCCTATAAGTTGTACCTTAAAAGTAGGGTTTATATATTGTGTATGCCATGTTTTTATTGTCACCCTCAGGAGGTTCTTTTACATTGTGCTAGTATGGAGATTAACGGGACTTGCAGAGCTCCACAGTGTGAGACTGAAGGCGGATCTCCCAGACGATGTAGGATAGACAGTGGTTAGCTATTTATTATAAAGTGATACCCTTATGCAGGTCAAAGTATACTGCCATTGAGGATTTATGTACTCGAATCTGTGCAGGTACAAACGGCAAAGATTTGAACACAGTTTAATAAACGTCTAGGTATGTAGGTGCGTAGATTTAAGCTTATACAGAATGAAACGTGTCTGGGGTCGTAAGTATTAGTTTTGACCTTCACACCTCGACACCGTAGTACAGTGCGCGTTAGTTTGGCTCATTTATAAGTGTGAGCTTAAATTTTGAATGCAATTTATATGCAGTATGTACCTAGATATAATCACCAAGCTACAAAGCGACCAACTAACTCACCCAACACTGTCGCTTCCAGGGCTTGATCACGATGACGACAGTCGACGACAATCCGATACGGAGATCCCAGAAACACAACACGCTCACCCCCAAAACAGTCATGGGCAGACCCACGCTGCTGTATGTGACTGTTTGCTTGACGCTTGTGATGGTAGAGTATGCGTACGCACTGTGATGGGGATGTGTGTCCCTGTGCTGCGAGTGCTTAGAAAGCGCTGTGGGAATCGCTTTGTGTGTAGAGGAGAGGGGTTTTCAGTTCAGTTACATGCTTGTCTTGGAATGGCCCATGCCAGATGTTGATGTATCCGATATTCCATCTGTCTATTTATAGACGTGTATATCCGCCAGCTCTTGTCCACATAAGACCTAGACTGGCGAATATCGGATGCGGATTCCACAAACCCATGGCAAAGCTCAGCGCACATTTCAGCCGGAAGTCTTTCGTGACCGACACTTTACGGCCGGTCATCACCGACATCTATTTGTATACGTACGCGTATGTGTCACATGCTATCAACCATACACGCACATGTACGCATATCCTAGAATATCCGTTCGCGTACATACTTTAACACGCCCATGCGTAACAGGAACAGGATTCAGAGTACTCAGACGACCTCAGTTATCAGTTGGACGAAGTGCACAACAATATCTCGAGACTCAGAGCGCATCTCAGCAGGAAACCTTCCGATTCCGATACTACACGCGCAGGTATAGGGTATTGTGTTTGCCAAGAGATTAGCACTTACGTCGTTAGGAGAACGTATATTGAAGTGTATTTGCAAATTGATGAGTATATCTGTAGTGTGTCCATCCATGTATATCTGTTCATAGCAAGGTGTGTCTGTACATTGCCGTTCTGATACCCCACCCATTTCCGGTGGGTTGCGCAGGTAAACGATACGGCATGTAGAGCAATACCAAAAGCAAATGTTGTATGTGGACCTATAGTTCTACTGAGTACACACTCAGATTTTGCCTGCATTTCATAGTAGCGAAAACACTGCGTAAGTTTCCTTCAAAGGGCTACTTTAAATGTGAGGCGAGTTTGTTCGTATGCATTGCACGGCAGGAACGAGAATACTTTCTCAAAGACACATATGGACATACATATACATACACACGACTGAAGGTACAGTAATAAACAAAAAAACACACTTGGCCTCGGCAAGCCAGTTGGTGCGGTTTATCCTATGTTGAAGTGACTGGAGCTGACCTTTTGTCTGAGCTCCACCCACTGTACACTTGCCCTCTTTCCGCAGATGTGTGGCCACCGCCAAACACCGAATTCGAGTCGCGGGCTTTCGGCAGAACGTCCTCAAAACTACAATTCAGCAAACCCGATTCTATAAATAGCACGTCACGAGCCACACGTACCAATACGTACACACACACCCAGGGACACACGCAAACCGACGTGACGAAAACGTTTGATCGATCAGTGACTGCACCGATCAGCTCACACCCTCATGCGCAGACACGGAGCACCACACGACACACACGGAATACCAACCCAAGTGTACCGACACACTCGCACGAGCCTGCGAGGCCGAGATTCTCTCAACCCGGCAAGGAGAGGGGTCTGGATGATGTACTGGCCAAACTCAACCGCAAGAAAGATGCTGAGGTACACACAGCTGAACTTGTTTTCTTCTCCCGAAGCCTTGTTTTTGGGGTGTTGTACCTA
Source organism: Sphaeroforma sirkka (assembly GCA_001586965.3). NCBI lineage: Eukaryota > Ichthyosporea > Ichthyophonida > Sphaeroforma > Sphaeroforma sirkka. The sequence goes on along the minus strand of LUCW03001609.1, from coordinate 26,798 downwards.
TATGCGACTGTGTGTTCTGTCACTCGAGCTTATCAGTTGAACGTTGTACGCGAACTTCATATCATATAATCAATTCGGTGAACATCTGCGCCTGTGTGCATATCCGCTCATGTATTTTTGGTGGCCTGTCTGTATTCCCAGATCGCTGATTGCAAGAGAGAGATTGAAGCCCTCCAGAAAAGAATGAGCGAGCGCGAGGCTTTGTTCAAGGATCAGATGAAAGGTGGGTTTACTATTAGTCCAATTCTCGTAGCATGTGCCTATGTCGAGTCAATCTGTGAGGGTTTTGTAAAACGGGGTAAATGTCTGTTTATCTGGGGGTGCCAACATTAGCAACATTAGCACAGGCACACATGCCGTGTATTGATATAACTATAGCACAAACTATCTACGAGCACTATGAGCTGGGCGTTTGTAATGACGCGGGGTATGATGATATAGATTTTACCACAGTGTACTTTGATGGGAAACCAGATGTGTCATGCACATCTATTAACCACTGTATGCCCGTGTATGTGTGCGCAAATGTGATATTATACCGACGTTGGAGAGGGACATATCCAGTACAACCGTATATTTCACCCTAGAAACATCTGTGACGAGTTTCCGGCTGCATAGATACTGGGGCAAATGGCTGGCATCAGACAAACGGGCATTACGTTTAGCAATGCCCTGGAAGATCTCGGTGAATACACTAACTTATACATACATCAACGACCTCCGCATGTACTTTTTTTTGTCGGGACTACTGCTGTTAGTATGTTGGGCCTGTACAAACAGGGCGCAACTCGTTTGTCTACCACAGATAGGCTACATACGGAATGCAAGTAGAATTGGCTCTAAGTCCAAATAAGGGATACGCCGTATCAGGATTCGCAATTGGACATATACCGGGCCCCTTAGAATCAGTATACATCGGCTGCGATTATATCCTCTAGCCCTAAAATCCTAAACCCCTCAAAACCCTATATGCACTTGCACATATACAGAGGCTATGGGATTGGATCAGTATAAGACGGCAATGAAGTATCGCAACGACCTGGATGACCTCAGGGGGAAGCACGACGGTGAGGTGGCGGAGCTTAGAGCTAAGCAATTGCACCAGAACAGGTACGATAGAGCAGCACCGGTGTGTGCACACCCTCTGAAATATGAGCTTTGGAATTGGTACGGTATTATGTATTGCATTACGGCTCGCCAGGACATTTGTATATGTCTTCTGTATTTGTGTCTGCGCCCCCCTGTCAGTATCTGTGTACATGTGTGTGCAAGGTTGATCGCTCGCTTCCTTAGGTATCGCTCGGCCTTCCCACTATCAGAATATAAATAAAGAACGACTTGAAAATATGGATGCATTAAAGATTAGAAATCTTCTTGTTATTCACCACATGAAATTACTATAGTATAAAAAAAAACCCCCCCAAGGTGCAGTCATTATGTAATTCAGCATATCTACTGATTGCTAGTGCGCCCGTCGATAGGATGGTCTAGCCTGGACGTTTAGTTGCTCACTCACTACCTCGACTCTCACTCAATGCAACAGAGTGCAGATGGAAAACGATGCAGCGATCCAAGAATTGACTCAAGATTTGGATCAGGTGAGAGTTTGTGGTTCACAACGGCCAGATACAATGTGTACAATGCGAGTCGAGGCTATTAGTATGGTGTATGCCTTGAGTATTGATTTAAGGGTATAGGTGATAACAGAGCCTTGTCAACTGGGCCGATGGCGATTCACTTTACCTACTGACACACTGGGGATTTGTTGCACTGCCGATTCGATTCTATCTAGTTAAGG
>LUCW03001609.1:0-15000 GCA_001586965.3 Sphaeroforma sirkka | reverse complement strand
AATCGTCTGGCTCGAAGGAAGGTTTCTAAAACCTTTTTAGTCACCTGGTAGATTTGACAATCATCCACGGAAGCGACATATTGATAAGGGCTAGGTATATTGTGAAACAAACCCAATTCACCGAAGAACTCGAGTTCTCCCAGTTCTTCAATTTTTACCCCTTGATCATATACATAGCAAGAACCTTGTATGACAATATATAAATCAGTACCCGGGTCGTTTATAGGTACGATAGTATCCTCGGCCCTATAACGTTGGCGCTGAGAGTGGAGAATTTCACAAGCAGATAGAAAATTTTCCATCGTAGTTTCCTGGCAAGCAGCTTCAATCACCCTTGGCGATTGTGGCTTAGACAATGATAGGTGCTCCGGAGCTTGTGTTTCAAAATCGACATCTTCCCGCTCCTTGGTATCCATGCGGCTGAAACGCTCGTTAGCGCCATCATGCTGTGAATCTCTCATCTGGTACCGGTCGACACCGGAGGCGGAAGAAGATCCGCGCTGCAGCTCGTGTTCAGGACGCTCAAGGGACGCTGCCAAAGCCACCTGTGTGGGTTGCTCTCTTCGAAATACGAATTGACTCTTGTGTCCATCGACTCGCTCCTGAGTAGTATGTAATTCCATGCGACTATTAGTTGGCTCTCTGTTGTATGGTGCCTGGAAGTCGTCGGCGTAATAGTCACCGGCACTTATGGATTCATGTTCGTTTTTGATATAACCGTACTCTTGAGATTTGTACTTAAATGCGAACATGTTTGCACAACTTGCCATGAATGTGTTGAATGGTTACAGCTTGCGTGTGTGGCTGCGGATCTTATGGGATCATATAATATTTTAATTTAAAAATTTCTAGGAGACAGTATTACAAACAAATGGCCTTCTATACGTATTTGTTTTTAGAAGTCTGAAATCTGAACTGAACTTCAGAAGGCTATACATATGACTTTTTTTTAAAAAGCAATGATGACTAGAGTAGTAGAGAGTAGTGTGATGTCCCTGATGTGCCTCACTGCCTGTCGCCGAGACGCCGACTCGCCTGATGGAAAGCACAGAAATTGAAAGTACGCAGAAAATGCTGGCGATAAAAATAAAGCATTCCATTGTATAATAAGAGATTGATAGACAGAAGAAAAAAAAGAACAATGTTAATTTTCCACTCTGTAGTACACTGTACTCTGTAGTCTGTACTCGACTCTTTTATATATATAATGACATCCCCCTGATTTTTTATATTTATGAATTCTTTTGTTGTTCCTTAGAAAACTTGCTTTTTTGATTTTTTTCAACAACAGCAACCGTAAAAACATTTAAAAATATATAAATAACAAAATAGTTTCGAGAGTATTTACATAATAAAAGAGACGACCAGAGAATTCTTCTAAAGTTCTAGCACAAACTTCTCTCGGTCTCAGATTCGCAGATTGACTTCCAGAGAGTGTTCGCCTGAGCTGGTCAAAAAACAAAATCTCTTGGTAAGAAAAAGTGAAAAACATAAAAACAATTAACGGTGGTAGATAGGAGCAGACAACATGTCTGAGTTGTCAAATGTCAACATCCGCAGATTCTTACTATAATCTATTTATAGGCTATTTTTACTATAGACTATGTATAGACTATTTTTACTATAGACTGGCTATAGAGGTTGACGCAGAAGTGCATTACAACAATTTCATTAGCAGTTAGAGTCTCAGATTCTTTGTATGGACGAGTGATAAACATATGTTTGATCTCATACCGATCGGACTACTGGTTCAAAAGTTTTGAAGGATTCCAGTTTGTACCGGAACTGGAGCCACACCGCACACTCAAGCATTATACAAGTCCATCCATACCCAAACCCCAACACGCCTTTCTGGCTTATAGCATACTACTTTTTAAATGGTCTTATGGGGATTTATATGTACACTTGTAGCGAGTCTAGATGTGTAGTTCGGGGACCTCGTATTCTCACTGGTATAAAAGATGCTGGTTAGAATATGAGGTGTATACATGAAATACACACCTAAACGCGCTATACGCGCACATATAACCCCCCATAGACCATTTAAAAAAAGTAGTATGCTATAATGCCAGAAATGAGAAAGGTCTGTTGGGTATGGAGGGACTTGTCTGGTGATTGTGTGTGACTAGTTTGACCCAGTTCCGGTACAAACTGGAATCATTCAATTCTTTTGAACCAATCGTCCGATCGAGATGAGATCAAGCGTCATTGCGATCAAATTGAAACATCTAAATGCCAATAAAACTGATTTTTTAATGTACCTCTGGGTCAAACTCTATAGTAAAAATCCCCGGGCTCTTCGGGCGACCTCGGCGCCTCCGTCCAATATTGTGTCTGTAGCTTTTTCTCTTTCAGAAAAATGAAAATGAAAAAATAAGGAACACCTATTTTTTTCGGTTTGAAAAAGGCGAACACAAAATATATATAATAGCACGTGGCATTACTGGCATATTATGAAATCGTGGCACAACATCAAATGTTAAACAACACCGAATGAAACAAAGAATTTTAAAATATGGTAAGCTTTTTAAAAAACGGAGTTTGATAAATTAAGTTTTCTCCTATAATAAATATATGACAATTTTTTAAAATTCCCCAGTATTCCCAGTAGGCCAGAGCCTCAACCCCCAGGTCTCTGGAACAAAGCTCACAGAAACCAGAGCAACTGAGAATTTAATTTCGTCTAATTTCCTGGCCAGGCACCCGACAACGACGACACCCACCTGCCAGCATGTCGGCCGACACGTCGTACATGTCGTTTGGTTGTATGTCGTCCAGACACGTCGCCGACACCGCCGACATATCGGCACTGACATGTTGGTGTCGGTCCTCCCCATAATAGTCTGGGTGCAGCAGGCCAGGTCAGTAGGACCACCAGTATTTTTCTCAATGTACTGATTAATTATTTTTTTCTGACTTTATTACATTCATAACGGTCACTTTGGAGTACTTTCTTGCCCTGCTCCTCGCAGAAGTATGTTTGGGATGGGCGCATTATGTAGGCGTTTGTTGTGTATTGTGTAATCTTGGACTGTTGTTTGTCGACGACGCACCACCATGATTAAATACTTTTTACAGATGCAAACACAATTCGTTTCAAACAAACAATAAACATGACAATTGATAACCGTTTCACGAACCACTTCACTCATACTATCATTATACCTATAGCTTCAAAGCTTAAGGTTTCAATTTTTTTATGAAGAAGCATAAAAGTCGCGCAAAAAGCTGCTACAATACTACATATTTACATATTTAGGTTACACATCAAATTTTAAACAACCACATAATATGATAATTGTTATTGTGCATGCATCAATGTTGCACTTTGGCTGTCGGGTTGGTGTATTTAGTATTTCTACTTTTGTTATTGTCAAATGACATATGTCCTGGATATTTGAATATTTCATATTTGCAAATTCTTGTGTTCACGAAACTCATTGGTGTAGAGTTTTTACTGCAATTTCATTGGCTGAATAATTTTTTTGAATGAAAAACCATATGTCGGCAAAATTAGTACAGACGACACTGTACAACGACGACACCCTCCTGCCAGCATGTCGGCCGACACGTCGTACATATCGTTTAGGAAAATGTAGGTGTCGTTTACCAACCGGGCTAATTTCAACGGAAAGGTTTCTGAAGTTCCGACTTCGTTTTCATAATATAATAAAGAGTTGACGTCGAGTGGCAGCAGGCAGACCAGGCTACCTCTCTAGACATTCACTGTGAATCTGTGATCCACGGCCAGTCGACACTCGGCCACAGTCCACACTGGCACAGTGGCATACTATAGTATTTACAGTACTAACAGTAGCACCAGGACCCAGGTTTACAAGATGGTAAAAAACAAACAAACAAAAACAGCAAAATTTCAGTATTTTTAAAAATGCTTTGAAAAAAAAGTTACATTTTTGTTTCTTTTGTTTGTGTTATAATTTTAGAGAAAAAAACTATAAACAACACCAAAAAGGCTATATCTACATTCTTCAGGTATTTATGGTTTATTTGATATAAAAATGGTACTTATTAGATTTCAAGCATAAATATTTATGTAAATATTTAAATAAATCTTCAACTCAAATCTTGGCACGGTTTTTGTTGTGATATTTTTGGAGGGGAAATAAACAACCACGAGCTCATGAGTCCATGACTCCATGAGTCCATGATGTCAGTCTATAATCCTTAGTTCCTTACAGACACACAGCCTCCACAGTCCACAGGTCACACTGCCACACTGCCACAGCCTCTGTCGCCTCTGTCTGGTCTGGCACTCTGGCAGTCTTGAGTCTGGCCTCTGCTGGAAGAGAGAGAGAAAATGAAAAGAAAAGAAAAAAATCATTCCGTCTGTCCCAAATTTCCAGAGGTCGCACTGACGGTCTGTCGCATATGACGCAGAATTGCAGATGTTCCCGACTTCCCGTCCTCCAGGAGAGACGAGTCCAGAACTCAGACCTGACTCCAGAGTTCCAGATTTCCTGATATACACATGTATACCTTTTTTTAAAAACATGTATTATCACCAGCAACAAAAATAGTGACGAGTCGTCATTATTTCAAAAATCTGGCCCAGATTTTTTTTTGAAACAGTCACGAGTCGTCACTATTCTCAACGTGCGTCAGGTAACCCTTATTCCCCCCTGAAATATTCATTTAGGCCGGGCGGAGTTTATCGGAATGGATTCAGCGTTAAATTTCCGTCCAAAAACATACGTGACCCGGTTATATTTCTCAAAATTTGTCAAGGAAACACATAAACAAAATTTGAACAGCTAACAGCTAACTCAAACACGTATACACAGGGTATTCTATTAAGGTTAGGGGACATCTCGGTTTTACCAAACCCCAACCATATCTCATACATACATTCACAGCACCAAAGGCGTGAAGGAGAATTCCATCCTATCAACGAGTATCACATGCAACACACATTCTGCAGTGACTACAACACGAGCATGCAACACAATGGACACATTGATGCTCACAGAGACAATGCTAATCGTTACCACCCATATACATATTTACCGACAGTGCCTCCTGTCTATTATAGAGAGTATTCGCAGAATAACATCGAGCCATTACAGTCGGAATCAGCAGTACACGTTAGCACTGATTTGGGAGATCTCGACCTTTCGATGGAGGATGCATCAGCTATCTGTATAGTATGTTCTAAAGCAACAGATATTGATGAACGGTGTGGTATATGCAAGGGCATTGTATGTTTGACATGTAGTGATGTCAATCGGTTCTCAAATGTTCGTTGTTGTCATATGTGCACACGATGTGTGTCATGCCTTCAAGGTAAGAATATTGAACATAAGTGCGATTCATGCAATCTAAGCGTGCATCCATTTGAGCCATGTTCTGTCAAATCTGACGACTCGGAGGGTTATGGAGATATTGCTACTTGTTCCTGCATGGCTGCTAACATAGCAGCAAAGACACAAGATAAACACGTTTCCAGTACCACATCAATAGTACATACACATGCATCAAGCGATGCTACACAGATTAGCAACGAGATGTCTAAAGCTAGTTCTACTACAAAAGCACCCAAAACTAAGACTACAACTAAGGCTAAAAATACAACTAAGACTAGGGGTATAAATAGTAAGAAGACTAACGATAAGTTGGGTAATGTGAAGAAAAGAGGGAAGCGATTGAGTATGCCTGACCCCAAAGTTTGAACTGAAAAGCAACAGATGCGCATAGAGAAGGAGACAGATAGTTACGAGAACGAACTAAAGGAATGCATTGTAGATAAGCAACCTAAGGTGAAGATAGTATATGAAGATCAATTCGTATCTACACACATGGGACATAGTGTTAAGCAGCGAATAGATACCATGGGCTTAGCAAATAATGCAGAAGGTCGTGTAGACGGCGCTAGCGTGTTCTTGATGCTGGCAGAGGATATAATGACAAAGATGATGGCATGGTTAAACTCGTTTATTAGATTGGCACGGTCAGAGGTAACTAAAGATCTTGAAAGATTAACTAATGTAGAAGACTGGGAATTACAAGCTTTTCTAGCACATCATTTTGTGTACCGGCTTTTAAAATACTCCAAGATATTACCCCTGACAAAGTTGGTCGAACATGCATGCTCTAGTCTGATAAGTAAGGCTTTTATGTCGCGTTCACGACATCAGGACGGTATTCTAGCAATGCAACGGCTCATACAGGAGCAGGGAGCAACCACCGTGTCAAGAATGAATATTAGACAGCCGGCTATAACGATTAGTCCTGCAGAAGTTAAAGAACGTGTTGCAAGTTTGAAGAACTATAGAACTAGCCAAGCTTTTTGTCGTGACGTACGCCTAAATGCAATGCAGACAGATGACGGGGAACATCTCGTTGGTTGGCGTCGAAGGTGACGCAGCTTTCAGGAGGAATGGAATAGTATCTCGAGATGCTTATAAAAGATGTATTGTATGGGGGTGCAAAAAGCACACTGTACAGACGTGCACGCGTTGTCAAGCTCGTCTGTGCATGCAAGCAATGGTGGGTAAACGCAAGATATGCTTTGAGCTATTCCACGAGCCAGGGTACAACGGCAGCTTGAAGCAGTACAATGATATTATGGAATAAAGTATAGGCAAAATATTTTTTTAAATAAAAAGCTGTAATAAAATATTTATTGAAAAAAGGCTGAAAATTGTCAAAAATGGACGGTCCCCACACTTGAATTTTGGCACTTTATTTTATATTTTTCCTAATAATAATCAGGTATAATTTTGAACTGTTAGGATAGGAATTCCTGAAAACGAAACAATGTCCTGAAATGAGACACAATTATCCAATAAGAATCATGACTCAATTTGTTTTCAGGAAAGTGACGACTCGTCATTATGTGCCAGAGATTTTGTACCAGAGTTGGGTCAGGTTGGTTTTATTTACATTATGAGAAAATTCAGTACAAATTGACGCAATATTGACGACTCGTCATTATTTGGCCTAAAATTCTTCAACAGGTTTTGTTTTGTATTATTTTTGATATTTGTTTAAAAAAAAAATCCGTATTTTTTATTTACTCATAAATTAGTAACTCGCATCAAAATCTAGTCCGTGATCATCTATAGTTTATCCAATGAATTACGTCTCTAATACTCATACATGTGTAGCTTTTTCTTTCAGGCCTTTCAAATCTCAACTTCTGACTCCTGAAGTGATTTTGAGTGAAATTTCACTGAAAATTCACTGAAAATTTAAACAAAAATAAAGATGAACAAGTTTCAATTTTTTGCCAGGAGAAGTTGTTCGGATGAAATATAAAATTTGAGTGAAATTGTGTTCCTATTGGTTGATATTTTAAGTTTTTTTTGAGTTTCAAAGTACAGATAGATTTTTGTTTTTATATAAATAGAAGGTCCCTCATATTACCCAAAGTCCCGTCATTATTCTCCAAATCCAAAAAATCGTCCCAAAAAATGATTCTCACAGTTTGGCGCCAAAAAATACAAATTCCCAAATTCGGTAGCAGTAGCTTTATTCTTAGGTTTACGATATAAGCAGTCTTTAGTCCTCTTCGTCCTTGTATTCCTTATGTTCTTAGTGAAAGTCTGGACTCTAACGCTGGACGTGGACTGCTTTTGTAGTCCGCCGGGACTTATCTCTATCCTATTCCCGAACGAACTTGTATAGCTAACATCCTAGGCTATTAACTATAACTATAACACTCTAGTGAGAGGAAAAGGCACAGGCCTAGAAACCCCTCTGCTACGATGATCTCGAATTTTCTCATGGCGTAATCGTCTATGTATATTCGTAGACACTTTGCTCTGTTCGCGAATATCCATAGACAATTTTAAGCATGACCCATGTAGAATGACACTCAAAATTCATCAGGGCCTGGTTAAATACGGTTAACCCTGGCTTGGGCCCAGAAATAAAACCACAATATGAATTTTCGGAATCATGATGCATCATCCGGGACCCGCCAAAATTCAGGGTGCCAAAGAGTCTCGAAAATATGTTAGGAGTCCCGAAACTCCTACATATATAACCAAAAAAAAAAATCCATGTTTCTTAGTATTACGCTTAGTGTTATTCTCTATTGTGAAAGGACTTGCAAGACTCTAGAAGTTTACGGTAACGTGCATCTTCAAAGAAGGCGTTAAGTTTATTTTCACGTAAATTCTCACGCAACTGGTGCCAGGGTAGGGCTTTCCAGTTGGGCTCATGGGCCTTCAGGATAGTTTTCCATTTCTTTGACTCACACAAATAAATAGAGGCATTCATCATCTGCTTATCCTTAAGGCTGGCAGACATCGATCTCCATACGATCATAGCCTATGACAGGGTTAGGTTTGTACAGAGGGTGGTTGATTGTAGCTTCGGAGCTATAGAGATTAAATCTTGAAGATGCACTACTTCACCAGCGGTAACTGGCTCGGTGGTAATCCTTTTGGTTGGTAAACCAGTGGGCCTCAAGGTCGAATCCCGGCTCGGAATAATTTTTTTTCTCGGTATAGTGTAGAAATCCGGTCTCCGGTCTGTCTTGAATATCAAGATCAATTGAGATAATACATTGGTTTTATTTGTATTTTAAATAATTTAATACAAGCTCTTTTTTCCAATATTTCTAAAGTGTTCTAAATTCACTTTGATGGCTCCAATAGCCTGAGTATTTGGTATGACTCATCTACTTGGACCTATTTGAGACATTAGTAGATGTAGGATATTATAAACTAAATTTTATAATCTCCGAACTACTACTTATAGATTTTGGTCCTCCCGCCAATCTCCAAAATCCAATAAGTCTTTTTCTTTTTTTAACTTTTCTTCAGATGGAACTTTATTTATATCAGCTAATGTATTAACGTGACTTACGTTATTATGTCTATCTACAAATTAGGCATGTGGTCATGAACACTTAGTACTTCATTTTTACATAAGCTACCACTGCTAAATCCTAACTGACTAAATTGTATTTTAGTTTAATATAGTTTGAAACCTAGTAATTTCCATCGAAGTTTACATATTTTTCAGTTATTTAGTAGTTACAGTAGTGTACTGCTTCTAGACTGTCTAATATCGATTTACTATCCAGCAAATACTATGGCTAAGGGTACTTCTAAAGGCAAGGGAGCCGCTAGCTCTAAGCCTGCTAAGCCTGCCGAGGTTCCTGAGGTCCCTGTGGAAACACCTAGCCTGTCTGGAGTTGAGCCTGCCGAGGATACTGTTGGGGAAGCAAATTCTGAGGTTGGCACAGAGGATTATTCTGAGGATGACTCGTCGGATCCTAAAGCCTTGGAAGAAGAGGTATCTACTACCGCGGAAAGACTCGCCAGTGTCCGTGTATCACCTAGGAGTGAAGCTCAGGTCCCCAGCTTGCCCCCTGACCACGTGCCATAAAATATTGGGGATAAACGTCGAAAGGCTGGAAAATTCGTGGATACGAATGCCGGGGACATTGTGACTCGACTTCTAAAAGACACTCCAGCACAAATCCGGAGTAAAAGGAAGTATTGGACCTGTCCGAAAATTTCGGTTTCGCCATCGATGGAGAAGCCATTCCATTCAGCTCAAATCTTGGAGCCGACGTTGAGGACGCCATAAATCGACAACGAGTGGTTGGATCCTCTCAATCTCGACGCCAATTGAACCGCACTGAAGCGCTCTTGAAGGAGCTAGCGGCAGCAGCAGTTGTGGACCCCTCTATTGTGTCCCACTTGGCTGATATTCTTCCTATACCGAAGAAGAAGAAAAAAAAATTCGGGCCCAGTTTCGAACCCGAGACCTACTGGTTTATCAGCCAGTATGTTTACCACCAAGCCAGTTACCACTGGCGAGAGAGAAAATATTTTAAAATTTAATCTCTATAGCTCTGATGCTACCATTGACCATCCTCTTGACAAACCTAACCCTGTCAGAGGATATGATCGTATGGAACTCGATGAGGCTTACCATACTCGTAATATCGACCCTCATTTGCCAACTAACCCTGGTAATCACGATTTTGGCGATCGCTACACCAGTACCTCGTTAGAGAGTTCCCGCTCTAATCCTGAGGATGAGGAAGTGAGAACCAGACATACTCGTCTCAGGCTATTACGCTCTGGTATGCAAGTCCTTGAGGACCGTCTATTGAATGACTCTGACCTTGACGATAGGAAAGCGGATAACATTCGCTATCTAATCGATAACAAGAGAAAGGAAATGGACACCATCTTGGCACTAGCAGCCCGTAGCACTGAGCATGAGCCTCGTGAACACTTAGAACCAAGCTTTATAAAGCAGCTAGGTAACGCGCAGGCTGAGGTCGATTTCTCTACTAATGAGAGTACAGTGGAAACACTGAACGCCTTCGACCAACTTAAGGAGTCTGCCAGCCTTAGGGATAAGCAGATGATGAATGCCTTTATTCATTTCTGTGAGCCAGGTGAATGGCGAACTATCTTGAAGGCTCATGAGCCCAACTGGAAAGCCCTACCCTGGCACCAGTTGCGTGATAATATACTTAACACCTTTTTTTGAAGATGCACGTGACCGTGAACTTCTAGAGTCTCGCAAGTTCTTTGCAAACGATACCACTATTCGAGGTGCTCTAGCTCATATGACACATATGAATACTCGGATGGGTGGTCGTACCTATACTGGCGAATATTTATTAATTTGTCAGATGATGGAGACTCTGTGAGCTAACCTCTTTAAGAAAGTCAATGATGACATCATCGCCTATGGTGATTTGCGATCTATGCCTTGGTCTGTCTTTGAGAAGATAGTTCACAAGCATACCAATTCCTCTACTAGAGTACTTAGTACCACGAGCTACACCCAGCCCACTAAGCGAAACGCAGTAGAGACTAATACTGCGCGTAGTACTAAGAAACCTCGCACTACTACTGGAGAGGGTACTGGCTCTACTTCTACCGAACCGAAAGGTGATAAGAAGGTGAGAGCGCCTTGCAAGAAGTGTGGTTACAACCTCACAAAACGTAATGGCAAGTGGAATGGTAGACACGACCCTGTTAAGTGTGCACCAGGCAAGCCAGATTTTGGACACTATATGAAAGAGTGTGCTACTTGCAAGGGTACTAACGGTTGGCACAAAGAGGATTGCAAGGACTTACCAGACGTCCAAGTTAAGCACTGACAGTACCATATGTGTGCACTAGAGCAAGATTATGAGAAAATGTTCAATAAAATCCATACCAAAGGAGATGAACGTATCTTTCAAACAGTTTTTGTAAATGGAGAAAAAGTTATGGCACTATTTGATCCAGGGGCTGAAGTCTCTGCTATCTCACGCCGAGTAGCCTACGCTACAGAGATATGGCTGTCCATAACGAAACAACTGATTTAATCTTGGGAAATGGCAAAGTTACTACTTGCGAACAAGCCATTGACTATGCACACATAATGTTGTCAGATAGAAGTGAAGTGAAGACTCACCTAATCGTTACTGACATGTCTCAGAAATACGATTTAATTATAGGTATGACTGATCTTCTCAGTTTAGGTATAACACTCACTGGTCTGCCTAATGGGCTAGACCCGAATAAAGATCAGTCAGATGATAATATGTTAAAGATACCTAAACCTCCGGAAGGTGAAGCAAAGGATATGATTCCGCACTTCACCGATATAATTATGGACTTAATTATACAAAACAGGAAGATTGCAATAACTGACTGGTGTATGTTTAAGTTCTCTAATGGGTACGTTAGACTTGACTTAACAAACGTCGACTTCTCTAAGTTAAAGTGTCCTTCACATAACTACGTGAGTTGGAGACACAAAGACGTTGTCAAAACCCAAATCAAAGATTGGTTAAAACAGGGTCTAATTGAAATCAATTATGATGCAACTCCAGTTAACTTGGCTCTCTTAGCGGTCGATCAATATAAATCTGATGGAACGTTTAGTAAAACAAGAGTAGTACTAGACCTGTCGCCAATCAACAAACTAATTCCGCAACATAGTTTTCCCTTACCTAAGATAAGCGAGATACTACGCAAAATGGAGGGTGCGACTATCTTTCCAAGATAGACTTAAAAGCTGCATTCCATCAACTACAGATATATGAGCTTCATAGGAAATACTTTTCCTTTACTTGGCAAGGTAAGAAGTACCAGTTTAAAGGTGCACCTGAAGGCTTACACATGTTACCTTCTTTCTTCCAACAAGTTATGATGGAACTATTTGCGGACCTGTCGTATAACGTATCAGTCTATTTAGATGATATAGTTATCTTTACAAAGACAGCACATGAACATGCTAAACTCGTTAAAGAAGTCTTAAAGCGACTTAATCATGCTAAACTTAAGATTAACGAAGACAAGTGTTCTTTTGCTAAAGATACTATACACTTACTTGGCTACAAAGTATCTGCAGCAGGGGTAGAAATTGATCCTGGCAAGAAACAGTTTCTGTTGGATTTATCAACACCAATTACTGGAAGAGATGTGTACTCTGTGTGTGGGTTTGTTAACTTCTTCTCGATTCGGTACCGCATCTTTCTCATTACTTAAAGCCTTTCAGTCACCTACGGCTGCACAAAGGACCTTTGGGAAAGCTTTGACTAAAGAATGTGATGATGCATTTAAACTAGTCAAAAGTAAAGTAATGGACGCACCCATCATGCAGTACCCTGTGGACGGTGTCCCATTCCAAGTAGCAACCGACGCTTCAGATCGAGCGGTAGGTGGAGTGCTTTACCAAACGATAAATGGTAAACCGCGCTACATACAATTCTTTAGCAAGAGTTATAATAAGAGTCAACGGAATTACCCTACCGTTAAACAAAAGCTCCTTGCTATAGTTACTGCGCTAAGACAGTTTAAAGACTACCTTTTATGGAAGTTACTTTACTGTCGCCTGTGATCAAAAGTCTTTAACATACTTAAAAGATATGAACCCTGATTCACAGTTGGCGAGCCGCTGGCATGACATTATTGCCAAGTTCGCCTTTAATATAACACACATTCCAGGAATACATAACCATCTTCCTGACATGCTCTCTCGACTTGTGCCCGACTACCAGAAAACAGTCAAGGAGTTATTAGCAACCGATTGGATGCTAAATAAGAAATGGTTTAACCTCGCTCAATCACGATGGGGTCCATTTACTGTTGATATGTTCGCCGCAGAACATAACAAACAGGTTTCTGAATATAGGTCGTTGACTCATCCTAAAGGTGATGCATTTCAGCTTAACTTATCAAAGCATAATGCGTGGGCTAACCCACCTTGTCAACTTATCGCACAGTTGTTAAACTATGTTAATATTACTAAATCTACCATTACGCTGTGTTGTCCCTTACGTAACTCCGACCCATGGATACGTGATTTAATTAATATGATTCAAGACGAACCTATTTATGTCGACCGTGAAACCGACACGTTCTTGTATCAGGGATCATATTCTATTAAGAAGACGCCTTGGAAACACACCATTGTTTGTCGCATCGGTCCTGCAGGTACCACTAAGTGGAAACCTCAACCGAATTCTTAGCTAAACTAGAGGAGTCTAAAGAGTTTGAACAAAAGCTCAAGACTCGTACAACACATGCACCCAACAAGATCGTAGTCGAGGTAATGCCGATTGAAACGGCATTAGATCGTAAAAAAACATGGAACTAGCTAAGGCCATGGATCAAAGACTCAAAACTCTAAGAGAACCTGAAGCTCGCACTCAACTACTTAAAGCGCTGCTTAAAGAACAGCCAGGAGTTGCGAAACAACTGAAGAAGATACTTCAACAATCCAATGTTGTCAATTATGTATCTCAGAGTCTACCCTCCTGATACTGAGGTTGCCCTTTCCAACAGGACTATGGTTCATCCAGCCAGCGTTACGCAGAATCTGACTGACTTAGAGGAGCTCGAAAGTAGAGTTAAAATTATACATAATTTAACGCATCGAGCATATGAGCATACTTATAAAATGGCTATTCGTGCAGGGCTTGATCACCCGGCGCTGAAAGAAACCTACGTGAAGTATACCGACGCTGTACTGATTGTGAAAAGAACCAGATCAAGCGATACGGTTGGGCACCCCTAAAAGTGTGACAGAAGACCAACCGATGCGCCGAGTCATAGTCGATTTGGTTAAACTCCCGCGATCCAAGCATACTGGCGATGTATACATCTGTCATTTCTTATGTGTGGCTTCGGGCTATAACTTGCTTTATGCAATACCGAACAAACGTCCACAAACAGTGGCAGAATTATGCTATCACGTCTTCAATGACTTCGGTTTCCCCTGAGTACTATGTTCTGATAACGGTAGTGAGTTTTGTACCGACGTAATGGAGGCACTTATACTGTATCAGGCATGACCCATAGGCGTGGTGTTCCTTACAAACCTCAAACGCAGGGTGCAAATGAGACACGTCATAGAGAACTTTAAGAAACTTTGCGTACCGCACTAGACGACGTTGAGGATATGTGGCCTTATCATTTGAAATGGGTTCAGACTCAAATGAATAACTGCATGAATCCTCAAACTGAACACTCCTGTTTCACTATTTCTTTCTTTGGCCGCTATAGTGAATTACAAGCAACGTTTGATAAAACTGCGCCCGAGAAACACGCTACCCCGTGGCTACAAAAAAGATCGAGCATATGCAGAACGTTGTTTACCCTGTTTACTGAGCACAAGAATCGCGTCCTACTTAAAGCGTATGACCGATGGAATAACACTAAGAACATTGTTCAGTTCAAAAGTCGGCGACATTAACATTATAAATCGAAACGCCAACGTTACCGAACTCTCTTCTAAGACGATAGACCTTTGTTATTTCCTACCATGATGAAAAAGAGAGTGATACTTACGAAGTGAATAACATTGATGGTACTAGCGCAACCAATCTAGGCACTCACCGTATCCCTACCTCCCCGAACTCTCATTTCGCTCGCTCATTTGATTCTGATGTACCAGTTATGGAGTCACAAGTCAAAGATATAATTGACAAAACATCCGAAGACGGTTATACTCCATTACAAGACCCGTTTCATGGATGGGACAGTAGCTTACTTAACCTCCGATGCATTT
>LUCW03001608.1:0-13677 GCA_001586965.3 Sphaeroforma sirkka | reverse complement strand
CGTGAAGGAGAATTCCATCCTATCAACGAGTATCACATGCAAACGTCACGCATTATCGCAGTGACTAAGCAAATAATGAGCATGCAACACGTCAATGGTCACATTGACGCTCACAGAGCACAATGCTAATCAAGCTACCACCCATATAACATATTTACCGAGCAAGTTCCTCCGTTCTATTATAGAGAGTACTCGCAGAATAACATCAAGCCATTACAGTCGGAATCAGCAGTACAATGCCAGTACCTAGATTTGGGAGATCTCGACCTTCGATGGAGGATGCATCAGCTATTCGGTATAGTATGTTCTGAAAGCAACAAGATATTGACGAACGGTGTGGTATAGTGTAAGCGTGGCATTGTATGTTTGGCATGTAGTGGATGCTCAATCGGTTCTCAAACGTTCGTTGTTGTCATATGTGCACACGATGCGCTTCATGCCTTCAAGGCAAGAATATTGAACATAAGTGCGATTCATGCAATCTAAGCGTGCATCCATTTGAGCCATGTTCTGTCAAATCTGACGACTCGGTGGGTTATGGAGATATTGCTTCACTTGCGAGCCCTGCATGGCTGCTAACATAGCAGCAAAGACACAAGATAAAACACGTTTCCAGTACCATTATCAATGTATAGTACATACACATGCACTGCAGCGATGCTACACAGATTAGCAACGAGATGTCTCAAAGCTAGTTCTCTACTACACAAAGCACCCAAAACTAAGACTACAACTAAGGCTAAAAAATACAACAAGACTAGGGTATAAATAGTAAGAAGACTAACGATAAGTTGGGTAATGTGAAGAAAAGAGGAAGCGATTGAGTATGCCCGACCCCAAAGTTTGAACTGAAAAAGCAACAGATGCGCATAGAGAAGGAGACAGATGGTTCGACGAGAACGAACTCAAAGGAATGCATTGTAGATACAACCCAAGGTGAAGATATATGAAAGATCAATTCGCATCTACACACATGGGACATAGTGTTAAGCAGCGAATAGATGTACATGGGCTTAGCAAATAAATGCAGAAGGTCGTCGTAGACGGCGCCAGCGTGTCTTGATGCTGGCAGAGGATATAATGACAAAGATGATGGCATGGTTAAAACTCGTTTATTAGATTGGCACGGTCAGAGGTAACTAAAAATCTCGAAAGATTAACTAATGTAGAACTGGGAATTACAAGCTTTTCTTGTAGCACATCATTTGTGTACCGGCTTTAAAAATACTCCAAGATATTACCCTGACAAAGTTGGTCGAACATGCATGCTCTAAGTCTGATAGTTACAGGCTTTATGTCGCGTTCAATGACATCAGGACGGTATTCTAGCAATGCAACGAAGCTTCATACAGGAGCAGGGAGCAACCACCGCAACAAGAATGAATATTAGACAGCCGGCTTATAACTGATTAGTCCTGCAGAAGCTAAAGAACGTGCTGCAAGTTTGAAGAACCTGATAACGAACTAGCCAAGCTTTTGTCGACGTACGCCTAAATGCAATGCAGACAGATGACGGGAACATCCGTTGGTTGGCGTCGAAGGTGACGCAGCTTTGCAGGAGGAATGGAATAGTATCTCGAGGATGCTTATAAAAGATGTATTGTATGGGGGTGCAAAAGCACACTGTACAGATCGCACATCGTTGTCAAGCAGTCGTCCAGTGCACGCAAGCAATGGTGGGCGTAAACGCAAAGATATGCTTTGAGCTATTCCACGAGCCAGGGTACAACGGCAGCCTGAAGCAGTACAACGATATTATGGAATAAAGTATAGGCAAAATATTTTTTAAATAAAAAGCTGTAATAAAATATTTATTGAAAAAAAGGCTGAAAAATTGTCAAAATGGACGGTCCCCACATCTTGAATTTTGGCACTTTTATTTTATATTTTTTCCTAATAATCAGGTATAATTTTGAACTGTTAGGATAGGAATTCCTGAAAACGAAACAATGTCCTGAAATGAGACACAATTATCCAATAAGAATCATGACTCAATTTGTTTTCAGGAAAGTGACGACTCGTCATTATGTGCCAGAGATTTTGTACCAGAGTTGGGTCAAGTTGGTTTTTATTTATTATGAGAAAATTCAGTACAAATTGACGCAATATTGACTCGACTGTCATTATTTGGCCTAAAATTCTTCAACAGGTTTTGTTTTTGTATTATTTTTTGATATTTGTTTAAAAAAAAAAATCCGTATTTTTTATTTACTCATAAATTAGTAACTCGCATCAAAATCAAGTCCGTGATCATCTATAGTTTATCCAATGAATTACGTCTCTAATACTCATACATGTGTAGCTTTTTCTTTTCAGGTTCTTTCAAATCTCAACTTCTGACTCCTGAAGTGATTTTGAGTGAAATTTCACTGAAAATTCACTGAAAATTTAAACAAAAAATAAAGATGAACAAGTTTCAATTTTTGCCAGGAGAAGTTGTTCGGATGAAATATAAAATTTGAGTGAAATTGTGTTCCTATTGGTTGATATTTTAAGTTTTTTTGAGTTTCAAAGTACAGATAGATTTTTGTTTTTATATAAATAGAAGGTCCCTCATATTACCCAAAGTCCCGTCATTATTCTCCAAATCCAAAAAATCGTCCCAAAAAATGATTCTCACAGTTTGGCGCCAAAAAAAATACAAATTCAAATTCGGTAGCAGTAGCTTTATTCTTGGGTTTACGATATAAGCAGTCTTTTTTAGTCCTCTTCGTCCTTGTATTCCTTATGTTCTTAGTGAAAGTCTGGACTCTAACGCTGGACGTGGACTGCTTTTGTAGTCCGCCGGGACTTATCTCTATCCTATTCCCGAACGAACTTGTATAGCTAACATCCCAGGCTATTAACTATAACTATAACACTCTAGTGAGAGGAAAAGGCACAGGCCTAGAAACCCCTCTGCTACGATGATCTCGAATTTTCTCATGGCGTAATCGTCTATGTATATTCGTAGACACTTTGCTCTGTTCGCGAATATCCATAGACAATTTTAAGCATGACCCATGTAGAATGACACTCAAAATTCATCAGGGCCTGGTTAAATACGGTTAACCCTGGCTTGGGCCCAGAAATAAAACCACAATATGAATTTTCGGAATCATGATGCATCATCCGGGACCCGCCAAAATTCAGGGTGCCAAAGAGTCTCGAAAATATGTTAGAGTCCCTGAAACTCCTACATATATAACCAAAAAAAAAAAAATCCATGTTTCTTAGTATTACGCTTAGTGTTATTCTCTATTGTGAAAGGACTTGCAAGACTCTAGAAGTTTACGGTAACGTGCATCTTCAAAGAAGGCGTTAAGTTTATTTTCACGTAAATTCTCACGCAACTGGTGCCAGGGTAGGGCTTTCCAGTTGGGCTCATGGGCCTTCAGGATAGTTTTCCATTTCTTTGACTCACACAAATAAATAGAGGCATTCATCATCTGCTTATCCTTAAGGCTGGCAGACATCGATCTCCATACGATCATAGCCTATGACAGGGTTAGGTTTGTACAGAGGGTGGTTGATTGTAGCTTCGGAGCTATAGAGATTAAATCTTGAAGATGCACTACTTCACCAGCGGTAACTGGCTCGGTGGTAATCCTTTTGGTTGGTAAACCAGTGGGCCTCAAGGTCGAATCCCGGCTCGGAATAATTTTTTTCTCGGTATAGTGTAGAAATCCGGTCTCCGGTCTGTCTTGAATATCAAGATCAATTGAGATAATACATTGGTTTTTATTTGTATTTTAAATAATTTAATACAAGCTCTTTTTCCAATATTTCTAAAGTGTTCTAAATTCACTTTGATGGCTCCAATAGCCTGAGTATTTGGTATGACTCATCTACTTGGACCTATTTGAGACATTAGTAGATGTAGGATATTATAAACCTAAATTTTATAATCTCCGAACTACTACTTATAGATTTTGGTCCTCCTGCCAATCTCCAAAATCCAATAAGTCTTTTTTTTTTTTTTTTAACTTTTCTTCAGATGGAACTTTATTTATATCAGCTAATGTATTAACGTGACTTACGTTATTATGTCTATCTACAAATTAGGCATGTGGTCATGAACACTTAGTACTTCATTTTTACATAAGCTACCACTGCTAAATCCTAACTGACTAAATTGTATTTTAGTTTAATATAGTTTGAAACCTAGTAATTTCCATCGAAGTTTACATATTTTTTCAGTTATTTAGTAGTTACAGTAGTGTACTGCTTCTAGACTGTCTAATATCGATTTACTATCCAGCAAATACTATGGCTAAGGGTACTTCTAAAGGCAAGGGAGCCGCTAGCTCTAAGCCTGCTAAGCCTGCCGAGGTTCCTGAGGTCCCTGTGGAAACACCTAGCCTGTCTGGAGTTGAGCCTGCCGAGGATACTACTGGGGAAGCAAATTCTGAGGTTGGCACAGAGGATTATTCTGAGGATGACTCGTCGGATCCTAAAGCCTTGGAAGAAGAGGTATCTACTACCGCGGAAAGACTCGCCAGTGTCCGTGTATCACCTAGGAGTGAAGCTCAGGTCCCCAGCTTGCCCCCCCCTGACCACGTGCCATAAAATATTGGGGATAAACGTCGAAAGGCTGGAAAATTCGTGGATACGAATGCCGGGGACATTGTGACTCGACTTCTAAAAGACACTCCAGCACAAATCCGGAGTAAAAAGGAAGTATTGGACCTGTCCGAAAATTTCGGTTTCGCCATCGATGGAGAAGCCATTCCATTCAGCTCAAATCTTGGAGCCGACGTTGAGGACGCCATAAATCGACAACGAGTGGTTGGATCCTCTCAATCTCGACGCCAATTGAACTGCACTGAAGCGCTCTTGAAGGAGCTAGCGGCAGCAGCAGTTGTGGACCCCTCTATTGTGTCCCACTTGGCTGATATTCTTCCTATACCGAAGAAGAAGAAAAATTCGGGCCCAGTTTCGAACCCGAGACCTACTGGTTTATCAGCCAGTATGTTTACCACCAAGCCAGTTACCACTGGCGAGAGAGAAAATATTTTAAAATTTAATCTCTATAGCTCTGATGCTACCATTGACCATCCTCTTGACAAACCTAACCCTGTCAGAGGATATGATCGTATGGAACTCGATGAGGCTTACCATACTGTAATATCGACCCTCATTTGCCAACCAACCCTGGTAATCACGATTTTGGCGATCGCTACACCAGTACCTCGTTAGAGAGTTCCTGCTCTAATCCTGAGGATGATGAGGAAGTGAGAACCAGACATACTCGTCTCAGGCTATTACGCTCTGGTATGCAAGTCCTTGAGGACCGTCTATTGAATGACTCTGACCTTGACGATAGGAAAGCGGATAACATTCGCTATCTCAATCGATAACAAGAGAAAGGAAATGGACACCATCTTGGCACTAGCAGCCCGTAGCACTGAGCATGAGCCTCGTGAACACTTAGAACCAAGCTTTATAAAGCAGCTAGGTAACGCGCAGGCTGAGGTCGATTTCTCTACTAATGAGAGTACAGTGGAAACACTGAACGCCTTCGACCAACTTAAGGAGTCTGCCAGCCTTAGGGATAAGCAGATGATGAATGCCTTTATTCATTTCTGTGAGCCAGGTGAATGGCGAACTATCTTGAAGGCTCATGAGCCCAACTGGAAAGCCCTACCCTACCATATACTTAATACCTTTTTTTTGAAGATGCACGTGACCGTGAACTTCTAGAGTCTCGCAAGTTCTTTGCGAACGATACCACTATTCGAGGTGCTCTAGCTCATATGACACATATGAATACTCGGATGGGTGGTCGTACCTATACTGGCGAATATTTATTAATTTGTCAGATGATGGAGACTCTGGGAGCTAACCTCTTTAAGAAAGTCAATGATGACATCATCGCCTATGGTGATTTGCGATCTATGCCTTGGTCTGTCTTTCAGAAGATAGTTCACAAGCATACCAATTCCTCTACTAGAGTACTTAGTACCACGAGCTACACCCAGCCCACTAAGCGAAACGCAGTAGAGACTAATACTGCGCGTAGTACTAAGAAACCTCGCACTACTACTGAGGAGGGTACTGGCTCTACTTCTACCGAACCGAAAGGTGAAAAGAAGGTGAGAGCGCCTTGCAATAAGTGTGGTTACAACCTCACAAAACGTAATGGCAAGTGGAATGGTAGACACAACCCTGTTAAGTGTGCACCAGGCAAGCCAGATTTTGGACACTATATGAAAGAGTGTGCTACTTGCAAGGGTACTAACGGTTGGCACAAAAGAGGATTGCAAGGACTTACCGGACGTCCAAGTTAAGCACTGACAGTACCATATGTGTGCACTAGAGCAAGATTATGAGAAAATGTTCAATAAAATCCATACCAAAGGAGATGAACGTTTCTTTCAAGCAGTTTTCGTAAATGGAGAAAAAGTTATGGCACTATTTGATCCAGGGGCTGAAGTCTCTGCTATTCACGCCGAGTAGCCTACGCTACAGATATGGCTGTCCATAACGAAACAACTGATTTAATCTTGGGAAATGGCAAAGTTACTACTTGCGAACAAGCCATTGACTATGCACACATAATGCTGTCAGATAGAAGAGAAGTGAAGACTCACCTAATCGTTACTGACATGTCTCAGAAATACGATTTAATTATAGGTATGACTGATCTTCTCAGTTTAGGTATAACACTCACTGGTCTGCCTAATGGGCTAGACCCGAATAAAGATCAGTCAGATGATAATATGTTAAAGATACCTAAACCTTCGGAAGGTGAAGCAAAGGATATGATTCCGCACTTCACCGATATAATTATGGACTTAATTATACAAAACAGGAAGATTGCAATAACTGACTGGTGTATGTTTAAGTTCTCTAATGGGTACGTTAGACTTGACTTAACAAACGTCGACTTCTCTAAGTTAAAGTGTCCTTCACATAACTACGTGAGTTGGAGACACAAAGACGTTGTCAAAACCCAAATCGAAGATTGGTTAAAACAGGGTCTAATTGAAATCAATTATGATGCAACCCCAGTTAACTTAGCTCTCTTAGCGGTCGATCAGTATAAATCTGATGGAACGTTTAGTAAAACAAGAGTAGTACTAGACCTGTCGCCAATCAACAAACTAATTCCGCAACATAGTTTTCCCTTACCTAAGATAAGCGAGATACTACGCAAAATGGAGGGTGCGACTATCTTTTCCAAGATAGACTTAAAAGCTGCATTCCATCAACTACAGATATATGAGCCTCATAGGAAATACTTTTCCTTTTACTTGGCAAGGTAAGAAGTACCAGTTTAAAGGTGCACCTGAAGGCTTACACATGTTACCTTCTTTCTTCCAACAAGTTATGATGGAACTATTTGCGGACCTGTCGTATAACGTATCAGTCTATTTAGATGATATAGTTATCTTTACAAAGACAGCACATGAACATGCTAAACTCGTTAAAGAAGTCTTAAAGCGACTTAATCATGCTAAACTTAAGATTAACGAAGACAAGTGTTCTTTTGCTAAAGATACTATACACTTACTTGGCTACAAAGTATCTGCAGCAGGGGTAGAAATTGATCCTGGCAAGAAACAGTTTCTGTTGGATTTATCAACACCAATTACTGGAAGAGATGTGAACTCTGTGTGTGGGTTTGTTAACTTCTTCTCGGATTCGGTACCGCATCTTTCTCATTACTTAAAGCCTTTCAGTCACCTACGGCTGCACAAAGGACCTTTGGGAAAGCTTTGAACTAAAGAATGTGATGATGCATTTAAACTAGTCAAAAGTAAAGTAATGGACGCACCCATCATGTAGTACCCTGTGGATGGTGTCCCATTCCAAGTAGCAACCGACGCTTCAGATCGAGCGGTAGGTGGAGTGCTTTACCAAACGATAAATGGTAAACCGCGCTACATACAATTCTTTAGCAAGAGTTATAATAAGAGTCAACGGAATTACCCTACCGTTAAACAAGAGCTCCTTGCTATAGTTACTGCGCTAAGACAGTTTAAAGACTACCTTTATAGAAGTTACTTTACTGTCGCCTGTGATCAAAAGTCTTTAACATACTTAAAAGATATGAACCCTGATTCACAGTTGGTGAGCCGCTGGCATGACATTATTGCCAAGTTCGCTTTAATATAACACACACATACCAGGAATACAAAACCATCTTCCTGACATGCTCTCTCGACTTGTGCCCGACTACCAGAAAACAGTCAAGGAGTTATTAGCAACCGATTGGATGCTAAATAAGAAATGGTTTAACCTCGCTCAATCACGATGGGGTCCATTTACTGTTGATATGTTCGCCGCAGAACATAACAAACAAGTTTCTGAATATAGGTCGTTGACTCATCCTAAAGGTGATGCATTTCAGCTTGACTTATCAAAGCATAATGCGTGGGCTAACCCACCTTGTCAACTTATCGCACAGTTGTTAAATTATGTTAATATTACTAAATCTACCATTACGCTGTGTTGTCCCTTACGTAACTCCGACCCATGGATACGTGATTTAATTAATATGATTCAAGACGAACCTATTTATGTCGACCGTGAAACCGACACGTTCTTGTATCAGGGATCCTATTCTATTAAGAAGACACCTTGGAAACACACCATTGTTTGTCGCATCGGTTTTTGAACAAAAGCTCAAGACTCGTACAACACATGCACCCAACAAGATTGCAGTCGAGGTAATGCCGATTGAAACGGCATTAGATCGTAAAAAACATGGAACTAGCTAAGGCCATGGATCAAAGACTCAAAACTCTAAGAGAACCTGAAGCTCGCACTCAACTACTTAAAGCGCTGCTTAAAGAACAGCCAGGAGTTGCGAAACAACTGAAGAAGATACTTCAACAATCTAATGTTGTCAATTATGTATCTCAGGACTCTACCCTCCTGATACTGAGGTTGCCCTTTCCAACAGGACTATGGTTCATCCAGCCAGCGTTACGCAGAATCTGACTGACTTAGAAGAACCCGAAAGTAGAGTTAAAATTATACATAATTTAACGCATCGAGCATATGAGCATACTTATAAAATGGCTATTCGTGCAGGGCTTGATCACCCGGCGCTGAAAGAAACCATACGTGAAGTATACCGACGCTGTACTGATTGTGAAAAGAACCAGATCAAGCGATACGGTTGGGCACCCCTAAAAGTGTGACAGAAGACCAACCGATGCGCCGAGTCATAGTCGATTTGGTTAAACTCCCGCGATCCAAGCATACTGGCGATGTATATATCTGTCATTTCTTATGTGTGGCTTCGGGCTATAACTTACTTTATGCAATACCGAACAAACGTCCACAAACAGTGGCAGAATTATGCTATCACGTCTTTAGTGACTTCGGTTTCCCCCGAGTACTATGTTCTGATAACGGTAGTGAGTTTTGTACCGACGTAATGGAGGCACTTATACTCGTATCAGGCATGACCCATAGGCGTGGTGTTCCTTACAAGCCTCAAACGCAGGGTGCAAATGAGACACGTCATAGAGAACTTAAGAAACTCTTGCGTACCGCACTAGACGACGTTGAGGATATGTGGCCTTATCATTTGAAATGGGTTCAGACTCAAATGAATAACTGCATGAATCCTCAAACTGGAACACTCCCGTTTCATCATTTCTTTGGCCGCTATAGTGAATTACAAGCAACGTTTGATAAAACTGCGCCCGAAAACACGCTACCCCGTGGCTACAAAAGATCGAGCATATGCAGAACGTTGTTTACCCCTGTTTACTCGAGCACAAGAATCGCGTCCTACTTAAAGCGTATGACCGATGGAATAACACTAAGAACATTGTTCAGTTCAAAGTCGGCGATTACGTTAACATTATAAATCGAAACGCCAACGTTACCGAACTCTCTTCTAAGACGATAGGACCTTTTGTTATTTCCTACCATGATGAGAAGAGTGATACTTACGAAGTGAATAACATTGATGGTACTAGCGCAACCAATCTAGGCACTCACAGTATCCCTACCTCCGAACTCTCATTCGCTCGCTCATTTGATTCTGATATACCAGTTATGGAGTCACAAGTCAAAGATATAATTGATAAAACATCCGAAGACGGTTACACTTACTACAAGACCCGTTTCATGGATGGGACAGTAGCTTGGCTAACCTCCGATGCATTTCGTGAATCTCGCGACTTTCTTCGTATCTATAATAAGAAATGGAATAAGCGTTTACATAAGAACAAACGAGATAAACGAAAAGGGTTTCCTCAGGTGACTACAAACCCTGACGGATCTGAAATTTCCTATTTGCCACCTACTTCCTACGTGACTAAACTTTCTGATCTGCTTACCAACAGTGCAGAAAATTGTTCAAACTTACTTACTAATGAAGAACAGCCTTTGGCTATTACCTTACCAAATAATAAACGTAAGGCGCCTACATCGGAAATGGTTACTGGACAAATACTAAACGACATAGAGTACAACATGAGTCTTGAACTCGTACATATAGGCACATACTTACTCGATAAGTCATGACCGAAACCGTTTTTTACTTTGGTTTTCGCTTTACCAACTAGATCGTATCTTAACGTACGTTCGTAGTTCTAAAAGCTACTGGGGGCTATGTAGAAATACGGCCTCCGGTCAGTCTAAAATATCAAGATCAATTGAGATAATACATTGGTTTTATTTGTATTTTAAATAATTTAGTACAAGCTCTTTTTCCAATATTTCCAAAGTGTTCTAAATTCACTTTGATGGCTCCAATAGCCTGAGTATTTGGTATGACTCATCTACTTGGACCTATTTGAGACATTAGTAGATGTAGGATATTATAAACTAAATTTTATAATCTCCGAACTACTACTTATAGATTTTGGTCCTCCCGCCAATCTCCAAAATCCAATAAGTCTTTTCTTTTTTTTAACTTTTCTTCAGATGGAACTTTATTTATATCAGCTAATGTATTGACGTGACTTACGTTATTATGTCTATTTACAAATTAGGCAAGTGGTCATGAACACTTAGTACTTCTAGTGAAAATTATTCAATAAAAGAACAGCTAGAGGTACGCCCTGTGTGATCGAGGATATTTAGGCTCTTAACAAGAGGCGGTCCCGATCATTCTTACACAAGCTACCACTGCTAAATCCTAACTGACTAAATTGTATTTTAGTATAATATAGTTTGAAACCTAGTAATTTCCATCGAAGTTTACAAATGCAAGACTTGAAAGTTCAAATATATAAACTACACGCAACCACAGCGCTGGATGGATAACAGTGATTATGGGAGATTGTTGGCTGATGCTTATCAAGTGGTGTTTTGAGCAGTGCGGCGGTTTGCTCGATATATTCTATCTCTTAGCGATTGCTCTTTGTAGTGGTAAGCACATAAAGTGGGGACCACATAAACATATTAAAGTCACAATTTGATATTGGGAAGTCCGACTAGAACTTGCAAGCGTATAATGTAAGACTTGATTGTTTCAAAATGTATCTCAGTTACACGTAGCCCCAGCGCTGGATGGATAGCAGTAATCAAGGGAGATCGTGGATAGGCCTATTCATATCAGATGGTGTTTTGAGTAGTACGGTAGTTTGCTTGCTAAATGCTACCTCTTAGCGATAGATTATTGTAGTGGTAATCAAATGAAGAGGAGACCGCATAAACAGAGCCGAATGGTACAAGAGCCAGCTGGATGAACTGTGTGACAACTGTGTTAGGATATAAATATATATAGCGGCCTACTTCATATTTTGAATGCACCTGGCTTGTTAAAGTACACTGACAGTTTTCCCCTTAAGCATAAATGCATTTATGTGAGAACGTACATGATCAACTGGAACTTAGTTAATCAATTACTACACACAACTTGTGCTGGTAAATGATAATTTAAAACGGAAATGCGCTCCGACATGAATAGTTCGAGATAGAAATACAGCACGGATCTACCTCCCTTACTGTTTGTCGTCGTCATATACACCATGCCGTCAGGGCAGTTGTTCATTGCATGATTCTAATTTTCAAGCTTTGCGATTGCATAAAAGATTCAACATGACAATCATGAGAATTTCACTTGCCACACGTGGCTATTAAGCAATTAAGAAGTTCTCATGGTTTTTATCGCCCTGTCTCTGCAAGTATTCAGGTAGGGGACAAGTGTGAACCAAAAGAATCTCAGTAGCTGAACACACGGGTGCACAAAATCCGACAGCGGCGACAAAAAACCTTAAGGTCTATGCTTGAGTTGATCATGGATTTGAAGCTCAGTTTCAAATATTGACGGATATCACCGCGTCTGCAAAATAGTTACACACTAGCAATACCGAAAGTGATTTAAAAGCTAATTATATATTGTAAATAGTTGTCGGTCGACGCAGATTCAAGCGTCATCAAGATATTGAAAAGTTATCAAATTCTGGCTTTCAAATATATACACGTGTGATAGATTAGAAGTGGCGAGCCATGATTGCAGCAGTATTGACCGGGCTAGTTTCTAATCATTCATCACTGATATATTCACTCCTGAACATGAGTGTGGCTTAATACTAAAATACACAAGAGTTGAAAATAAAACCCACCGACCACTCCACATGTGGTCGGGTTCCTGAACGATAGCCGGAAAGAACTAAAAGTTTGAACCACAATCTTACTACCTCATCAGCGTCTGTCGTCAGCTACCTGACAGCTTTCATTTCTTCTACTCTTTATGACGCATTATATAATCACGGTTACCTAGCATATATTTCGTCTTGATGATGCTAGCATCGAAGGAGTGGTGTTCATCCGCGGGAAAGACATACAGTGGTTTTACGCTGTTGCTGGATGTCGGAATCTGCAATCATGCGCTACACAAATATGTCCCCTGGTGGTCGTTGCGTCCAGCACGTTCAACTCGCAACGAAGCTACAGTAACACAGGCCAAGAATCTGACTGGCTGCAAATTCTCAGTGATGAAGTGGCTACACATCTTCCAGCAGGCCCAGTGCTGGTAGTCCTGTACACAGGCCATACACTAGTTTCTCGAACATCATAGCTAATTCCTCAGAAATATATTCAGGGCAACACTGGAAAGCCGCCAATTACCTAGTATGTATTTTGCGTTGATTTTTTACTGAGTTTTCATCATCAGTGGTTCTGTGAGACTTTAGAGAACCCAAAGTGGCGTTTACAATGTACTTATTGACATCCGTACTTCCTTTTTTTGACTCAATTCAAAGGTTGTTTTTAATAAATTGGTCAGGTTTGAGAGAAAAATGAGCATAGGAGATGAAGTATTGTATATTCGAATTTACATATCAACATAATTAAATGTTCTGAAATGGTTGATTGTTATAACTTCTGCCGCGTTGTTGCTACTCAAAACAGCTATGAAAGCCACGTTTGCGATTTACAACCTCCGGGACTAATCTGTTTCCCTGACTACTCTTCTTAAATTCAACCTTTTAATACATAACTTACATCACCAATATCATCGTTTCTGTTATTTGAAAAACATGTGCACCGTGATAGCAAATAATGATTTGATTGACTCGATTTGGGTACAAACCACTCACGTTAGGCTTCACTGACGATTCTTCTACAAAGTATATATCTCATTGCATGAGTACACCACGCACTGACGTTTATAAGTTGTTTATTTGCTTTAGGTGACTCTCTTTTCTCATCAAGCACCCAAAGTTTGACTACTCATTCTTGGAGCAGTAAGCAGCAATTTTACAATATGGTCAGTGGAATGGC
>LUCW03001607.1:0-40946 GCA_001586965.3 Sphaeroforma sirkka | reverse complement strand
CCTAGGAGGTGAAGCTCAGGACCATACGAATGTCGCGGACATTATAACTCCATTATCTAAAGGACACTCCAGCACAAATCCGGAGTGAAAAGGAAGTATTGGACCTGTCCGAAAATTTCGGTTTCGCCATCGATGGAGAAGCCATTCCATTCAGCTCAAATCTTGGGGCCAGAAGCTGAGGGACGCTATAACTCGACAACGAGTGGTTGGGATCCTCTCAATCTCGACGCCAATTGAACCGCACTGAAACGCTCTTGAAGGAGCTAGCGGCAGCAGCAGTTGTGGACCCCTCTATCGTGTCCCACTTGGTTGATATTCCTCCTATACCGAAGAAGAAGAAAAATTCGGGCCCAGTTTCGAACCCGAGACCTACTGGTTTACCAGCCAGTATGTTTTACCACTAAGCCAGTTACCAATGGCGAGAGAGATAATATTTCAAAATTTAATCTCTATAGCTCTGATGCTACCATCGACCATCCTCTTGACAAACCTAACCCTGTCAGAGGATATGATCGTATGGAACTCGATGAGGCTTACCATCCTCGTAATATCGACCCTCATTTGCCAACTAACCCTGGTAATCACGATTTTGGCAATCGCTACACCAGTACCTCGTTAGAGAGTTCCCGCTCTAATCCTGAGGATGAGGAAGTGAGAACCAGACATACTCGTCTCAGGCTATTACGCTCTGGTATGCAAGTCCTTGAGGACCGTCTATTGAATGACTCTGACCTTGACGATAGGAAAGCGGATAACATTCGCTATCTAATCGATAACAAGAGAAAGGAAATAGACACCATCTTGGCACTAGCAGCCCGTAGCACTGAGCATGAGCCTCGTGAACACTTAGAACCAAGCTTTATAAAGCAGCTAGGTAACGCGCAGGCTGAGGTCGATTTCTCTACTAATGAGAGTACAGTGGAGACACTGAAGGCCTTCGACCAACTTAAGGAGTCTGCCAGCCTTAGGGATAAGCAGATGATGAATGCCTTTATTCATTTCTGTGAGCCAGGTGAATGGCGATAAATTAGTAACTCGCATCAAAATCTAGTCCGTGATCATCTATAGTTTATCCAATGAATTACGTCTCTAATACTCATACATGTGTAGCTTTTTTTCTTTCAGGCCTTTCAAATCTCAACTTCTGACTCCTGAAGTGATTTTGAGTGAAATTTCACTGAAAATTCACTGAAAATTTAAACAAAAATAAAGATGAACAAGTTTCAATTTTTTGCCAGGAGAAGTTGTTCGGATGAAATATAAAATTTGAGTGAAATTGTGTTCCTATTGGTTGATATTTTAAGTTTTTTTGAGTTTCAAAGTACAGATAGATTTTTGTTTTTTTATATATAATAGAAGGTCCCTCATATTACCCAAAGTCCCGTCATTATTCTCCAAATCCAAAAAATCGTCCCAAAAAATGATTCTCACAGTTTGGCGCCAAAAAATACAAATTCCCAAATTCGGTAGCAGTAGCTTTATTCTTAGGTTTTACGATATAAGCAGTCTTTAGTCCTCTTCGTCCTTGTATTCCTTATGTTCTTAGTGAAAGTCTGGACTCTAACGCTGGACGTGGACTGCTTTTTTGTAGTCCGCCGGGACTTATCTCTATCCTATTCCCGAACGAACTTGTATAGCTAACATCCTAGGCTATTAACTATAACTATAACACTCTAGTGAGAGGAAAAGGCACAGGCCTAGAAACCCCTCTGCTACGATGATCTCAATTTTCTCATGGCGTAATCGTCTATGTATATTCGTAGACACTTTGCTCTGTTCGCGAATATCCATAGACAATTTTAAGCATGACCCATGTAGAATGACACTCAAAATTCATCAGGGCCTGGTTAAATACGGTTAACCCTGGCTTGGGCCCAGAAATAAAACCACAATATGAATTTTCGGAATCATGATGCATCATCCGGGACCCGCCAAAAATTCAGGGTGCCAAAGAGTCTCGAAAATATGTTAGGAGTCCCGAAACTCCTACATATATAACCAAAAAAAAAAAAATCCATGTTTCTTAGTATTACGCTTAGTGTTATTCTCTATTGTGAAAGGACTTGCAAGACTCTAGAAGTTTACGGTAACGTGCATCTTCAAAGAAGGCGTTAAGTTTATTTTCACGTAAATTCTCACGCAACTGGTGCCAGGGTAGGGCTTTCCAGTTGGGCTCATGGGCCTTCAGGATAGTTTTCCATTTCTTTGACTCACACAAATAAATAGAGGCATTCATCATCTGCTTATCCTTAAGGCTGGCAGACATCGATCTCCATACGATCATAGCCTATGACAGGGTTAGGTTTGTACAGAGGGTGGTTGATTGTAGCTTCGAGCTATAGAGATTAAATCTTGAAGATGCACTACTTCACCAGCGGTAACTGGCTCGGTGGTAATCCTTTTGGTTGGTAAAAACCAGTGGGCCTCAAGGTCGAATCCCGGCTCGGAATAATTTTTTTTTCTCGGTATAGTGTAGAAATCCGGTCTCCGGTCTGTCTTGAATATCAAGATCAATTGAGATAATACATTGGTTTTTATTTGTATTTTAAATAATTTAATACAAGCTCTTTTTCCAATATTTCTAAAGTGTTCTAAATTCACTTTGATGGCTCCAATAGCCTGAGTATTTGGTATGACTCATCTACTTGGACCTATTTGAGACATTAGTAGATGTAGGATATTATAAACTAAATTTTATAATCTCCGAACTACTACTTATAGATTTTGGTCCTCCCGCCAATCTCCAAAATCCAATAAGTCTTTTCTTTTTTTAACTTTTCTTCAGATGGAACTTTATTTATATCAGCTAATGTATTAACGTGACTTACGTTATTATGTCTATCTACAAATTAGGCATGTGGTCATGAACACTTAGTACTTCATTTTTACATAAGCTACCACTGCTAAATCCTAACTGACTAAATTGTATTTTAGTTTAATATAGTTTGAAACCTAGTAATTTCCATCGAAGTTTACATATTTTTTCAGTTATTTAGTAGTTACAGTAGTGTACTGCTTCTAGACTGTCTAATATCGATTTACTATCCAGCAAATACTATGGCTAAGGGTACTTCTAAAGGCAAGGGAGCCGCTAGCTCTAAGCCTGCTAAGCCTGCCGAGGTTCCTGAGGTCCCTGTGGAAACACCTAGCCTGTCTGGAGTTGAGCCTGCCGAGGATACTGTTGGGGAAGCAAATTCTGAGGTTGGCACAGAGGGATTATTCTGAGGATGACTCGTCGGATCCTAAAGCCTTGGAAGAAGAGGTATCTACTACCGCGGAAAGACTCGCCAGTGTCCGTGTATCACCTAGGAGTGAAGCTCAGGTCCCCAGCTTGCCCCCTGACCACGTGCCATAAAATATTGGGGATAAACGTCGAAAGGCTGGAAAATTCGTGGATACGAATGCCGGGGACATTGTGACTCGACTTCTAAAAGACACTCCAGCACAAATCCGGAGTAAAAAGGAAGTATTGGACCTGTCCGAAAATTTCGGTTTCGCCATCGATGGAGAAGCCATTCCATTCAGCTCAAATCTTGGAGCCGACGTTGAGGACGCCATAAATCGACAACGAGTGGTTGGATCCTCTCAATCTCGACGCCAATTGAACCGCACTGAAGCGCTCTTGAAGGAGCTAGCGGCAGCAGCAGTTGTGGACCCCTCTATTGTGTCCCACTTGGCTGATATTCTTCCTATACCGAAGAAGAAGAAAAATTCGGGCCCAGTTTCGAACCCGAGACCTACTGGTTTATCAGCCAGTATGTTTACCACCAAGCCAGTTACCACTGGCGAGAGAGAAATATTTTAAAATTTAATCTCTATAGCTCTGATGCTACCATTGACCATCCTCTTGACAAACCTAACCCTGTCAGAGGATATGATCGTATGGAACTCGATGAGGCTTACCATACTCGTAATATCGACCCTCATTTGCCAACTAACCCTGGTAATCACGATTTTGGCGATCGCTACACCAGTACCTCGTTAGAGAGTTCCCGCTCTAATCCTGAGGATGAGGAAGTGAGAACCAGACATACT
The DNA here is from genome assembly GCA_001586965.3 of Sphaeroforma sirkka. Classification (NCBI taxonomy): domain Eukaryota; class Ichthyosporea; order Ichthyophonida; genus Sphaeroforma; species Sphaeroforma sirkka. The sequence goes on along the minus strand of LUCW03001607.1, from coordinate 36,911 downwards.
CGTCTCAGGCTATTACGCTCTGGTATGCAAGTCCTTGAGGACCGTCTATTGAATGACTCTGACCTTGACGATAGGAAAGCGGATAACATTCGCTATCTAATCGATAACAAGAGAAAGGAAATGGACACCATCTTGGCACTAGCAGCCCGTAGCACTGAGCATGAGCCTCGTGAACACTTAGAACCAAGCTTTATAAAGCAGCTAGGTAACGCGCAGGCTGAGGTCGATTTCTCTACTAATGAGAGTACAGTGGAAACACTGAACGCCTTCGACCAACTTAAGGAGTCTGCCAGCCTTAGGGATAAGCAGATGATGAATGCCTTTATTCATTTCTGTGAGCCAGGTGAATGGCGAACTATCTTGAAGGCTCATGAGCCCAACTGGAAAGCCCTACCATATACTTAACACCTTTTTTGAAGATGCACGTGACCGTGAACTTCTAGAGTCTCATGCAAGTTCTTTGCGAACGATACCACTATTCGAGGTGCTCTAGCTCATATGACACATATGAATACTCGGATGGGTGGTCGTACCTATACTGGCGAATATTTATTAATTTGTCAGATGATGGAGACTCTGGGAGCTAACCTCTTTAAGAAAGTCAATGATGACATCATCGCCTATGGTGATTTGCGATCTATGCCTTGGTCTGTCTTTCAGAAGATAGTTCACAAGCATACCAATTCCTCTACTAGAGTACTTAGTACCACGAGCTACACCCAGCCCACTAAGCGAAACGCAGTAGAGACTAATACTGCGCGTAGTACTAAGAAACCTCACACTACTACTGGAGGGGGGTACTGGCTCTACTTCTACCGAACCGAAAGGTGAAAAGAAGGTGAGAGCGCCTTGCAATAAGTGTGGTTACAACCTCACAAAACGTAATGGCAAGTGGAATGGTAGACACAACCCTGTTAAGTGTGCACCAGGCAAGCCAGATTTTGGACACTATATGAAAGAGTGTGCTACTTGCAAGGGTACTAACGGTTGGCACAAAAGAGGATTGCAAGGACTTACCGGACGTCCAAGTTAAGCACTGACAGTACCATATGTGTGCACTAGAGCAAGATTATGAGAAAATGTTCAATAAAATCCATACCAAAGGAGATGAACGTTTCTTTCAAGCAGTTTTCGTAAATGGAGAAAAAAAGTTATGGCACTATTTGATCCAGGGGCTGAAGTCTCTGCTATCTCACGCCGAGTAGCCTACGCTACAGATATATGGCTGTCCATAACGAAACAACTGATTTAATCTTGGGAAATGGCAAAGTTACTACTTGCGAACAAGCCATTGACTATGCACACATAATGCTGTCAGATAGAAGAGAAGTGAAGACTCACCTAATCGTTACTGACATGTCTCAGAAATACGATTTAATTATAGGTATGACTGATCTTCTCAGTTTAGGTATAACACTCACTGGTCTGCCTAATGGGCTAGACCCGAATAAAGATCAGTCAGATGATAATATGTTAAAGATACCTAAACCTTCGGAAGGTGAAGCAAAGGATATGATTCCGCACTTCACCGATATAATTATGGACTTAATTATACAAAACAGGAAGATTGCAATAACTGACTGGTGTATGTTTAAGTTCTCTAATGGGTACGTTAGACTTGACTTAACAAACGTCGACTTCTCTAAGTTAAAGTGTCCTTCACATAACTACGTGAGTTGGAGACACAAAGACGTTGTCAAAACCCAAATCGAAGATTGGTTAAAACAGGGTCTAATTGAAATCAATTATGATGCAACCCCAGTTAACTTAGCTCTCTTAGCGGTCGATCAGTATAAATCTGATGGAACGTTTAGTAAAACAAAGAGTAGTACTAGACCTGTCGCCAATCAACAAACTAATTCCGCAACATAGTTTTCCCTTACCTAAGATAAGCGAGATACTACGCAAAATGGAGGTGCGACTATCTTTTCCAAGATAGACTTAAAAGCTGCATTCCATCAACTACAGATATATGAGCCTCATAGGAAATACTTTTCCTTTACTTGGCAAGGTAAGAAGTACCAGTTTAAAGGTGCACCTGAAGGCTTACACATGTTACCTTCTTTCTTCCAACAAGTTATGATGGAACTATTTGCGGACCTGTCGTATAACGTATCAGTCTATTTAGATGATATAGTTATCTTTACAAAGACAGCACATGAACATGCTAAACTCGTTAAAGAAGTCTTAAAGCGACTTAATCATGCTAAACTTAAGATTAACGAAGACAAGTGTTCTTTTTGCTAAAGATACTATACACTTACTTGGCTACAAAGTATCTGCAGCAGGGGTAGAAATTGATCCTGGCAAGAAACAGTTTCTGTTGGATTTATCAACACCAATTACTGGAAGAGATGTGAACTCTGTGTGTGGGTTTGTTAACTTCTTCTCGGATTCGGTACCGCATCTTTCTCATTACTTAAAGCCTTTCAGTCACCTACGGCTGCACAAAGGACCTTTGGGAAAGCTTTGAACTAAAGAATGTGATGATGCATTTAAACTAGTCAAAAGTAAAGTAATGGACGCACCCATCATGTAGTACCCTGTGGATGGTGTCCCATTCCAAGTAGCAACCGACGCTTCAGATCGAGCGGTAGGTGGAGTGCTTTACCAAACGATAAATGGTAAACCGCGCTACATACAATTCTTTAGCAAGAGTTATAATAAGAGTCAACGGAATTACCCTACCGTTAAACAAGAGCTCCTTGCTATAGTTACTGCGCTAAGACAGTTTAAAGACTACCTTTATAGAAGTTACTTTACTGTCGCCTGTGATCAAAAGTCTTTAACATACTTAAAAGATATGAACCCTGATTCACAGTTGGTGAGCCGCTGGCATGACATTATTGCCAAGTTCGCTTTTAATATAACACACATACCAGGAATACAAAACCATCTTCCTGACATGCTCTCTCGACTTGTGCCCGACTACCAGAAAACAGTCAAGGAGTTATTAGCAACCGATTGGATGCTAAATAAGAAATGGTTTAACCTCGCTCAATCACGATGGGGTCCATTTACTGTTGATATGTTCGCCGCAGAACATAACAAACAAGTTTCTGAATATAGGTCGTTGACTCATCCTAAAGGTGATGCATTTCAGCTTGACTTATCAAAGCATAATGCGTGGGCTAACCCACCTTGTCAACTTATCGCACAGTTGTTAAATTATGTTAATATTACTAAATCTACCATTACGCTGTGTTGTCCCTTACGTAACTCCGACCCATGGATACGTGATTTAATTAATATGATTCAAGACGAACCTATTTATGTCGACCGTGAAACCGACACGTTCTTGTATCAGGGATCCTATTCTATTAAGAAGACACCTTGGAAACACACCCATTGTTTGTCGCATCGGTTTTGAACAAAAGCTCAAGACTCGTACAACACATGCACCCAACAAGATTGCAGTCGAGGTAATGCCGATTGAAACGGCATTAGATCGTAAAAAAACATGGAACTAGCTAAGGCCATGGATCAAAGACTCAAAACTCTAAGAGAACCTGAAGCTCGCACTCAACTACTTAAAGCGCTGCTTAAAGAACAGCCAGGAGTTGCGAAACAACTGAAGAAGATACTTCAACAATCTAATGTTGTCAATTATGTATCTCAGGACTCTACCCCTCCTGATACTGAGGTTGCCCTTTCCAACAGGACTATGGTTCATCCAGCCAGCGTTACGCAGAATCTGACTGACTTAGAAGAACCCGAAAGTAGAGTTAAAATTATACATAATTTAACGCATCGAGCATATGAGCATACTTATAAAATGGCTATTCGTGCAGGGCTTGATCACCCGGCGCTGAAAGAAACCATACGTGAAGTATACCGACGCTGTACTGATTGTGAAAAGAACCAGATCAAGCGATACGGTTGGGCACCCCTAAAAAAAGTGTGACAGAAGACCAACCGATGCGCCGAGTCATAGTCGATTTGGTTAAACTCCCGCGATCCAAGCATACTGGCGATGTATATATCTGTCATTTCTTATGTGTGGCTTCGGGCTATAACTTACTTTATGCAATACCGAACAAACGTCCACAAACAGTGGCAGAATTATGCTATCACGTCTTTAGTGACTTCGGTTTCCCCCGAGTACTATGTTCTGATAACGGTAGTGAGTTTTGTACCGACGTAATGGAGGCACTTATACTCGTATCAGGCATGACCCATAGGCGTGGTGTTCCTTACAAGCCTCAAACGCAGGGTGCAAATGAGACACGTCATAGAGAACTTAAGAAACTCTTGCGTACCGCACTAGACGACGTTGAGGATATGTGGCCTTATCATTTGAAATGGGTTCAGACTCAAATGAATAACTGCATGAATCCTCAAACTGGAACACTCCCCGTTTCATCATTTCTTTGGCCGCTATAGTGAATTACAAGCAACGTTTGATAAAACTGCGCCCGAGAAACACGCTACCCCGTGGCTACAAAAGATCGAGCATATGCAGAACGTTGTTTACCCCTGTTTACTCGAGCACAAGAATCGCGTCCTACTTAAAGCGTATGACCGATGGAATAACACTAAGAACATTGTTCAGTTCAAAGTCGGCGATTACGTTAACATTATAAATCGAAACGCCAACGTTACCGAACTCTCTTCTAAGACGATAGGACCTTTTGTTATTTCCTACCATGATGAGAAGAGTGATACTTACGAAGTGAATAACATTGATGGTACTAGCGCAACCAATCTAGGCACTCACAGTATCCCTACCTCCGAACTCTCATTCGCTCGCTCATTTGATTCTGATATACCAGTTATGGAGTCACAAGTCAAAGATATAATTGATAAAACATCCGAAGACGGTTACACTTACTACAAGACCCGTTTCATGGATGGGACAGTAGCTTGGCTAACCTCCGATGCATTTCGTGAATCTCGCGACTTTCTTCGTATCTATAATAAGAAATGGAATAAGCGTTTACATAAGAACAAACGAGATAAACGAAAAGGGTTTCCTCAGGTGACTACAAACCCTGACGGATCTGAAATTTCCTATTTGCCACCTACTTCCTACGTGACTAAACTTTCTGATCTGCTTACCAACAGTGCAGAAAATTGTTCAAACTTACTTACTAATGAAGAACAGCCTTTGGCTATTACCTTACCAAATAATAAACGTAAGGCGCCTACATCGGAAATGGTTACTGGACAAATACTAAACGACATAGAGTACAACATGAGTCTTGAACTCGTACATATAGGCACATACTTACTCGATAAGTCATGACCGAAACCGTTTTTACTTTGGTTTTCGCTTTACCAACTAGATCGTATCTTAACGTACGTTCGTAGTTCTAAAAGCTACTGGGGGGCTATGTAGAAATACGGCCTCCGGTCAGTCTAAAATATCAAGATCAATTGAGATAATACATTGGTTTTTATTTTGTATTTTAAATAATTTAGTACAAGCTCTTTTCCAATATTTCCAAAGTGTTCTAAATTCACTTTGATGGCTCCAATAGCCTGAGTATTTGGTATGACTCATCTACTTGGACCTATTTGAGACATTAGTAGATGTAGGATATTATAAACTAAATTTTATAATCTCCGAACTACTACTTATAGATTTTGGTCCTCCCGCCAATCTCCAAAATCCAATAAGTCTTTTCTTTTTTTTAACTTTTCTTCAGATGGAACTTTATTTATATCAGCTAATGTATTGACGTGACTTACGTTATTATGTCTATTTACAAATTAGGCAAGTGGTCATGAACACTTAGTACTTCTAGTGAAAATTATTCAATAAAGAACAGCTAGAGGTACGCCCTGTGTGATCGAGGATATTTAGGCTCTTAACAAGAGGCAGTCCCGATCATTCTTACACAAGCTACCACTGCTAAATCCTAACTGACTAAATTGTATTTTAGTATAATATAGTTTGAAACCTAGTAATTTCCATCGAAGTTTACAAATGCAAGACTTGAAAGTTCAAATATATAAACTACACGCAACCACAGCGCTGGATGGATAACAGTGATTATGGGAGATTGTTGGCTGATGCTTATCAAGTGGTGTTTTGAGCAGTGCGGCGGTTTGCTCGATATATTCTATCTCTTAGCGATTGCTCTTTGTAGTGGTAAGCACATAAAGTGGGGACCACATAAACATATTAAAGTCACAATTTGATATTGGGAAGTCCGACTAGAACTTGCAAGCGTATAATGTAAGACTTGATTGTTTCAAAATGTATCTCAGTTACACGTAGCCCCAGCGCTGGATGGATAGCAGTAATCAAGGGAGATCGTGGATAGGCCTATTCATATCAGATGGTGTTTTGAGTAGTACGGTAGTTTGTTTGCTTGCTAAATGCTACCTCTTAGCGATAGATTATTGTAGTGGTAATCAAATGAAGAGGAGACCGCATAAACAGAGCCGAATGGTACAAGAGCCAGCTGGATGAACTGTGTGACAACTGTGTTAGGATATAAATATATATAGCGGCCTACTTCATATTTTGAATGCACCTGGCTTGTTAAAGTACACTGACAGTTTTCCCCTTAAGCATAAATGCATTTATGTGAGAACGTACATGATCAACTGGAACTTAGTTAATCAATTACTACACACAACTTGTGCTGGTAAATGATAATTTAAAACGGAAATGCGCTCCGACATGAATAGTTCGAGATAGAAATACAGCACGGATCTACCTCCCTTACTGTTTGTCGTCGTCATATACACCATGCCGTCAGGGCAGTTGTTCATTGCATGATTCTAATTTTCAAGCTTTGCGATTGCATAAAAGATTCAACATGACAATCATGAGAATTTCACTTGCCACACGTGGCTATTAAGCAATTAAGAAGTTCTCATGGTTTTTATCGCCCTGTCTCTGCAAGTATTCAGGTAGGGGACAAGTGTGAACCAAAAGAATCTCAGTAGCTGAACACACGGGTGCACAAAATCCGACAGCGGCGACAAAAAACCTTAAGGTCTATGCTTGAGTTGATCATGGATTTGAAGCTCAGTTTCAAATATTGACGGATATCACCGCGTCTGCAAAATAGTTACACACTAGCAATACCGAAAGTGATTTAAAGCTAATTATATATTGTAAATAGTTGTCGGTCGACGCAGATTCAAGCGTCATCAAGATATTGAAAAGTTATCAAATTCTGGCTTTCAAATATATACACGTGTGATAGATTAGAAGTGGCGAGCCATGATTGCAGCAGTATTGACCGGGCTAGTTTCTAATCATTCATCACTGATATATTCACTCCTGAACATGAGTGTGGCTTAATACTAAAATACACAAGAGTTGAAAATAAAACCACCGACCACTCCACATGTGGTCGGGTTCCTGACGATAGCCGGAAAAGAACTAAAAGTTTGAACCACAATCTTACTACCTCATCAGCGTCTGTCGTCAGCTACCTGACAGCTTTCATTTCTTCTACTCTTTATGACGCATTATATAATCACGGTTACCTAGCATATATTTCGTCTTGATGATGCTAGCATCGAAGGAGTGGTGTTCATCCGCGGGAAAGACATACAGTGGTTTTTACGCTGTTGCTGGATGTCGGAATTGCAATCATGCGCTACACAAATATGTCCCCGGTGGTCGTTGCGTCCAGCACGTTCAACTCGCAACGAAGCTACAGTAACACAGGCCAAGAATTGACCGGCTGCAAATTCTCAGTGATGAAGTGGCTACACATCTTCCAGCAGGCCCAATTGCTGGTAGTCCTGTACACGGGCCATACACTAGTTTCGAACATCATAGCTAATTCCTCGAAATATATTCAGGGCAACACTGGAAAGCCGCCATTACCTAGTATGTATTTTGCGTTGATTTTTTACGAGTTTTCATCATCAGTGGTTCTGTGAGACTTTAGAGAACCCAAAGTGGCGTTTACAATGTACTTATTGACATCCGTACTTCCTTTTTTTGACTCAATTCAAAGGTTGTTTTTAATAAATTGGTCAGGTTTGAGAGAAAAATGAGCATAGGAGATGAAGTATTGTATATTCGAATTTACATATCAACATAATTAAATGTTCTGAATGGTTGATTGTTATAACTTCTGCCGCGTTGTTGCTACTCAAAAACAGCTATGAAAGCCGGTTGCGATTTACAACCTCCGGGACTAATTCGTTTCCCTGACTACTCTTCTTAAATTCAACCTTTTAATACATAACTTACATCACCAATATCATCGTTTCGTTATTTGAAACATGTGCACCGTGATAGCAACAATGATTTGATTGACTCGACGGTACCACCACGTTAGGCTTCACTGACGATTCTTCTACAAAGTATATATCTCATTGCATGAGTACACCACGCACTGACGTTTATAAGTTGTTTATTTGCTTTAGTGACTCTTTTCTCATCACACCAAAGTTTGACTACTCATTCAGGCAGTAAGCAGCAATTTTACAATATGGTCAGTGGAATGGCACGTATTCGCCCAATCATTAATTGTTTTTTCAAACCACTATGTGAATTGATTTGAAGACAGTTACGTTCAACAATAGGTTCTGTACATCTCCTTTGAGACTCAAGTGTCAACTCTGATGGGCGACAAGTGACCTTTATTAAACATCTACGTGCGTCATAAACCATTATATGTCTTTAATGCCCGATGTTCAATTTTTCGGAAGGGGTGGGGGAGGGGAGTTATCTGGGGGGAGGAGTTGTTCTTTTGATATGAATGGATTTCCTCGGTGCCATAATTTTTGAATGTCAGTGCGCATGTTTACTATACGACTCAATTTGATTAAAGTACAGCAAACACATTACTTGTATGATTATTTCATAGTGAATTCTCATTCCTTCAACAGTCGGAGCAGCTTCAAACGATAAAGTTGAATTTGGATATTGGACTCTGTCAATATGTGAAGTGATTCAGTAGATTACTCAGGGTATTGTTTCGCGTAGTCGATGATCGACAATTGAATACTATAGTGCTGGATTATTAAAGATCTGTAGTGGTGCAGCAGTTCACTATTTTCAATTTACGTTCCCAAACCTGATATTATTGTTGACACCGAAATCTGGGTATCGATTCATTTGATGCATATAATGGTACATTCATTTTGTATCTGATTGAGAACGCCAATGGCTTGTATTGTGAAGTGCATTTCGATATCAAATGGGACATCATGACACATAAATCATGAAATAATTGTCACGGGGGAATTTATTGCGGATACTTTCACGTGAATTGGTTCACCAGTAGTGTGACTCATATTTAGAAGGCAGCGCCTAAGTGTGATTTCACTCCAACGCTCCTCTATACTATCGTCGACTCTCGCGTAATCGCAACACTTTGAATCAAATCAGCTGTTAAGAATTGTAGATCCTAGCTAAATCGAAGCTATTTCATTTAGTTAAAACAGGGTACCCAGGTATCTGATAAACCTGAGCTACGACAAAAGAAAAAAATGGCTACACCATGCACAGATGATCGCTCCTGCTGTGATCGGCAGATCATCATGCTAACTAAGATTTAGCCAGAAACCGAATGATCTGGACCGTTGCAGGTGTCGAAACATAAAGCCGCTTCCACGACCCGTGGCTTACGTACGCATCGATAATTATGCCGCACGCTTGGCGTGACCGCATATACTTTGACATTCAGACTAATCGCTCAGATTCTGCCGAAATCCCGAAGGCTTGTTCGAAACTTTCCTTCTTTCATGATGTTGGTCCATATCAGACAGAAAATACTGAATCTACAGCCGAAACCTTTACATTATGGCACAATCAATTTTTTAGAATACTGTGGTTTGTTATATATGAACGTGATAGCGGCCACCCCGACTTCCATTACTCTAACGTCACTATGGACATGCATTCAGAATAAATCAAGGGGAACTCTTAGTGCCGCTTGTTTAGATTTAGTGGCTACCCATAACCTGATGAAAAATGGACAAAGTGGTTTATTGAGTACATCAAAGGCAAATGTACTTGAATATACTGCCAGATGCGGGCAATAGATTGATCAGTTTGTATTCTCAAGTTGCGGCGAAATGATATCACGACTGATCACGCATTGCACGATATCATAGGTGGCCAAAAGGGTAAAGATGAAGTGAAGAAAGAGTATATTTCGGGCGCCTTCGGTGCGAGTATCTTAAGCAGTCCCTATCTGCATTCACTCGTCGCTATCATACGGGGTTCAGAGTTTACATGTTACTAAATGCCCAGAACTCGAGTCGTACATAACCAAATGCAAGTGAAATTAAATATTTTATGCATGCCTGTTTCCATTGGAGTTTATATAAAACGGGGTTTCATTATACAAACATAGTTTCAAATTGCAAAAGAATTGTCAAGATTTTGGTCAACGACTACAGGCTTAAAGGTTTTTGTTAGACTGGGTACACAACCGCAACCGTTATATTACTACAGTTTAACTGATCAAAGTATGGAGAGAAACGGATCGACGCGTTGGCTTTCCCTAGATTGAATGTCTGATTTATTACAATATACGATTTATGCCGGGTTTTCGTGCAGCAGAAGACTAAATACACTCGGTAGGTTGCCAGTGATCGTGGTCACCAGCTAAAATAGTGTCGGAGCTCTACATGACGATTCCAGTTTCACCAACTCCACTGCTTCTAATCACCACATTTGCTTGATACTTAATTGGCTCAACCCAATAAAATAGATTGAATCGGACACAATGGCATTCTACTAGATACCACTTTTCTTTATTAGGCACTATATTAACTTCTAAATCTACATAGGCTAGTCTAGTTTAGGCGTCACTGTGACCAGGTACTGCCCAGGTGTGGGCTGCACAACAAATACCTCCTCGTCGCGAACTCTGGCCGTTAGTCGTAGACGGGTTAGGTCGTACACCCCAGGCGTGACGCACGTAACCATCGTTTCTAATGATAGACGAATGAAGGTGAAGACAGAACTAGAAGGTAAGTTATGCGCCAAATGTGTATTGGGTTTGTAAGATATATTCATAGGGGAAGCAACGTATCAAGTACTATATGAAAACCATCTCAATACAGGCATAGCTAACCTGGTATATCTCGTACAATATTAGGTATATTACTGGTAGTTGAATAGTGTACAACAATCGCGGTGAACGAAGTTGGGATGTAATATTGCGATTGGCAGCACTGGTGAGAGGTATACTCGCGAGCAAGGGATCAGCTTTTTACTAAGCAACGCATGTCCATGAGTGCTCATAATATATCTGGGTAAGCAGGCGTAAATTCAAGTACTCATATTATGTCATGACTTGCTGTGTGTCCCACTAGTGTTACCAGTACCTACGAACATAGGCCTTCTAATAACTTAGAACGAGGCAAATGTAAACGAAGACAAGCCACGACCAAGGGCAGGTCTCACGACATAGAAAGCAAACAAAACCTTGAAGGTTGCTGCACAAGCAATGAGGGTCTGCAAATTTTACACAATGCACACCGTAGCACACAACACACACAATTCGCACACACAAACACGCACACAGACTCGCAATTCACACACACGAAATATACACACGTGCACACACAGCCACACAATTCATACACACAAACACGCACACGGCCCAGTGCCAGATACAAATACAAAGTAAGCACACGTACGCACACAGCCACACATACCTGTCGTGACGCTGGAATCGGCAGGTATTGTGCACGTTGAAATCGACTTATTCACCCAAGCAAAACGGGACGTAACCGGTACAGTCAGCTCAGCGCCCTCTCTGAATCGGCCGTATGTCACCAATAAAACACAGAAATATCATAGGTTTGTAACCACACTCGATTGGGAATTAAACTAGTACCCGTCGACAGTATCTGGGTTAGGTACCTACTGCATCATAAAGCGGGGTGTACAGAGTGCGCTTGCCGTACGAACGTATATTATGTACATAGAAAGGGATGGTTGCTGTACCAATGAGATATGTAACACATAATAGATATAGCGTTAAGCGACCGGCGTGGGGAATACACTTTACTTGAACCACAGGCATTCACAGGTAGAGACACACGCAACTTTGCCGTCCGTCAATACGAACGTCAAAAATTCGCCATTCTCCAGCCATTCACAATTCATGTAAGTTTCCTTCACATCACGAAATATAAATACTGTGAATGAACCACAGCCGCCCAGGTTAAACTAAATGCTCAAACATCCACTCACTCCCATACTCCTGCAACTGCTCGTGCTTTAATGGTCGCGCTTCGAGTTATACTTCTATGATTGTCAACTTAGGCACATACCCTTGGGTGGCACTCGGCGGTAAGAAGTTGACACTGACGTGTATGGTATCGCGTCCAGACGCGTTCTTCATGACCAACTGCACGGGGATTTCACATACGCTGTTGTGGTTGTGATGGGGAATGACTTGAGGACTGCGCGGCATACAATACACCATAAGCTATATATATATATATTATAATAAAAGTAGCACGTTTGGAACTCGAAAGTTCTACAAATCGTGCCCATGAACTGTACCACAGTCAGTGAGCCCTAACCCGATTGAGAAATGTGAATACAATTCGGATTTTCAGATGGCGGGTTCACAGGCCGAACAACACACTATGAGATGAATGGCCAGGAACTGGCATGTGCTCAGCAATCCCTAACCCCTGTCCTTCCCAGAGGGACTCTGTAGCACCCAGTGCACGCACACTTCACACACAATGATAGAATGGGGTGGGATCGGTGCGTGTACTGTATGTCAGCTTATGGAGGCTATGTGCGTATGCACCAGGAGTGCGTGACTGATATTGAGAGAGTGGCGAGTAATCGCTATTGTTGGTAACAGAATAGTCTGATTATTATACGATGGTTTGATCGTCGATTGTAAGTAGTTACATTGGTGTAAGGCTTTGTGTACAGTCGACTGCTGACTATAGTGGGCGTGTAGAGTTCCGATTCAACAACGAATGTCATATACTGCAACCAACTACTATTTGTGGATACTGTGTGGCGCGCGCGCCGGGGGGGGTTACGCATGCTTTGAATTATAGGCACACATCACTCATCACCACGCATGGGTCCAAAAGTGTTCCGTTTCACTCGCTGCATTTGTCATAGCACGACCCCACTCACCTTCGCCCTGGGGAACCATGCTCCTGCTACATAGGATATGTTAGCAAACTAGCTATCCATAAGTCACGACTGCATGCCACAGCACAAGACAAGACAAGACAAGACAAGACAAGACAAGACAGGACAGGACAGGACACAAGACAAGACAAGACACGCCCTGCTCACCTCTTCCTCGTAAAGTCGTGTTCAAAGTGAGTGGGATAGGTCAGCAGGTACTTCATGATCGATGTCGCTTGGACGGCGTTGCACACTTCCGGTCGCACTACCGCTGGGACGCCCACCTGAGAGAATAGAGTGGTAGGTAGGCAGGTGTACGTTTATTTCCCTTTCTGTGCAATATATTGATTGTATTATAGAGACTGCTGGTATCTATATCCATCACTTGTTAGATGCAGTTATTGATGCGAATCAATGGGAAATAGTGACTACCACCCGTCCAAGAGAAAATTCAATCAAAGCCGTTAGTAAGCCGTGAAACGTATTCATACTATGATGCAAATGCAGTTGTAAATCGTCCAGCCGAACGAACGATGAAAGTCGTAAGATAACGTATTTCTACCATGGTTCGAATGAGATAGTAACGACACCGTAATGATGAGGTCGCTGGATTGGAACTGGTTGCTACCCGTAATCACACACACAAACTAGTTCCCATACGCTGCGCAAATGCGTATACCATCCGCTGCAAAGGTAGGCTGCGATACGCACGGGCTGAGTGCCCTGTGAGTGGCTACACTAGGGATACCCCCACGAATCTCAGTACAAGTGCCAACAACACGCACCACGCCATGCCCACACGGCAAAGGCATACACGCAATACACAGAACAGCATTCGTAAGGCGTATGTAAGACATCCCACTGCCGGGTGGTTAACATGTGCGTCTATGGGGTGAGTACAGTACTGGTGTGTACTATAGACATGTGTAGTCTCTGTCAGAGCCATACAATACATGCCGCTTTCAATTACAGTACAGCCCGCTTTCAAAAACAATACGTCCCGCTTTCAAATCCAGTACATCCCGCTTTCAAAGACAATACATCCCGCTTTCAAGCGCCTCACCCATACCGGTATCGAGCACACGTGATGTTGGCAGAGAACATTCCTGGTGACCATAGGCACTAACTCCGTCGCCAGTGCTTCTGATGAATCGTAAGTTCGCACTGCACGGTATATTTATAGAACATGCGGAACAGGAGGGTCAATATCCTCGCATAGTACAACTTCACATAGCTACATAGGTATAGACATTGGTATCCTTGGTTCATCTTCACATAGCTACATAGGTATAGACATTGGTATCCTTGGTTAGTCCAACATCGAGGTCAAGGTAGATGGTCGGATACTATAGGAGGGGTGAGGGTGTGAAGTGACACAAAAAATGCCGACAAACGTATGTGCACACATGCATAACCATTCACTTGATGCATGCGAGTGTACGTGCACATGCACCCCTACACATTCAGCCCACCTGCTGAACTGGGTGACGCTTCAGTCTTCGTGACGGCGGTAGTGGTAGTGGCCGTCTCAATTTCTGGACTCATCTCTCGTTGGGTACTCCACAGCAGTACTAACGAGACCGTTTCTTCGCTCGCATTGGTCGAGAACCGTCGCCATGGCAACGCGGCGGTATTCCGTATTGTGGTGTTGCTTGATAGTAGCGAATCTCTGCAGGCGGTTGAAGGGCACGGGGTGGCGGTTTTAATGAGCGTAGCACTCGTACGCATAACAGAGACACACCGAGGGTACACCTATTAGAGCACTGGCAGGTGCTTATGGGTCATACAGACAACATAGATACACCGAGGGTACATCTATGAGAGCACTGGCAGGTGTTTATGAGTCATACAGACAATTTCTATTTTTAAACTCATATGTTAAGACTACTGTAGTACCCCTGGGAGATACATATCTATTCTTTTGAACTCTGCATTATCGATAGTGGTTATACTAGTAGGTGTACCTAGATGGTGGTGGTGTGCTGGGTGCGCCCATATGACGGCCAGTTGCTGACGGTGGTCTGATGCGTGCTCGAGGGCTTCTCGACCGTCCACTTCCAAATGGCTCCGGACTGGGCTTTCCGCCGCCATTTCTATATATAGAATTGATATAGGATGGAAAAAAATTCAAACGAAGGGATGTATGTAAAAAACACACACACACACACACACACACACACACACACACACACATATATATATATATATATATATATATATATATATATATATACAAATACATATATACATATATATATATTCATGCATACATGCATACACACACACATCAGCAATATACCCATATTCATGCATGTCTATGTATATCTATATACACACAATACAGCTTCTATACACACCTTCCATGCCATCCAGATGTCGGTACCTCTGTACCGATAAGCTCAGGCTGTTGACTGGCATTGAGCATTGCCTTCAGCAGAAACTGTGACACTGCAGGCTCTCTACAGTCGTAGAGCTTTGCACAAACATCTTCATGGTCCTTACCAGTAGTGTGTGTCTGTGTATGTACTTGTTGTTGCTGTTGTTGTTGTTGTTGTGCGTGTTTGTCTGGATGTGTCTGTGTGGGCATGTCAATGTTGTTGCTGGTGCTTAGAGGTATATCCGAGAGTCTCAGCAGCGGATAGTGGGGGCTGATGGACTGGGGAGATGGTGTGGATTTGTCCGGCAGTGCCGCACTGACGTTGCTAGGCGACGGTTGCCTGGTAACGTTGGGTACTAGTCGGAAGAACAGCGAGAGCGTCTCTCTCGAGCCTGGATGTAAAGGAGCGCATATGCTTTAGTATTAACCAGTGAAGCACTCTGATGGTACGAGAACTATATACACACAGACCCACCCACCCGCCCACCCATACATCCTGGTCCAGTTAGAAGGATACCTAGTACAGACGTAGGTCCAATCCCACTCTTAAAACTAACCATCCCTAATAGCTTACGAACTACCACAGACCACCACCCACTACCCACTACAGCTCACACATATTCACTTACAGTTGGACGATGATAATAATAACTAGATGCATGCACAGCCGTTCAACCACTGTTGCACTATCAGTCGGCGCATGGACTGACATATATGGTTCACAACACCCCAGCCCAAACCAAACGACAGTAGACTTCGCAGGCAGCCCGTAGACACTACAGCGGTTACTAACATACCAATGGCAATGCCGTCTTCCGCCAATTGCGGACTGAAAATGGGTTCAACCCGCCAGTGCGCACTCAAGCAGGTCACCTGCCGAAGGTGTAGGGGATGCACTGGACACGCATGTATACACGTCAAGAACAGGAATATAATAGTGAATATATATATATATATATAAGCGCGATTAAGGGGAGTACATGACTTGTAGATTAAGTATATACATGTGGGAAAATACAGACACACTACATTGACTAAAACTACCAGAGCTCATGCAGGCAGTTGACCTGTCGGAGGCACATGGGGTGCACTGATCACGCGGGGATATCAGTGTCAGACACACAGATGGATGCATGTATAACGAGAGACATGAGATTTTATTGGAAGAATACTGAAATGAGTAGGTAGGTATACACTTAATGAGTAAGTGGAAGGAAGACACAAGTAGGAAGATATAACATATGTCGGTGCATCCGGTGAGCGTATGTGAGATGTAGATAGAAGTATATTTGAGCATGTACACCGACAGAAAATACATGAGACTATCAGTGAGTACTCAGACACATAGCACGCACTGGACACAACACCACAGCAAAAAACTCCATGCTCAGATACGTTAACTGTGAGAACGTTTCACGACAACACCATGAGACGCAACGGGCAGTTCACATGATATATACGTTAACGCATTTGCCATTTGCTTCCCATCCACATAGTTGTCACGCACGTATCCTGTTAATCCCTACAAGACCTGCTTCACTTTGCCTACACATTGGCTATATATCTGTACTTTGCCATATATACCTATACGACTAAGACACGGTGCAAAGTGGTTCCCATTGCCACACACACACACACACACACCTGTCTTATGACCTTGCTGTGTGTTCTCTAACTCCACACTGAGCAGCAGATGGTCTGTGTTGGTGGGACTAGGCTGTGTGGTAGCAGACACGCGCAAAGAGGGCGTGATGCAGGTGGCTAATTGTTGGCGATCGAATCTGCGAATGGGAATATGGATTCGGACATTCAGCACGGTGTATATATATATATACACATATATATAGATATATATGTATATCTATATATATATATATATATATACACATATATATACATATATATATACATATATAAGTACAAATATACATACATATATATATATATATATATATATATATATATATATATATATATATATATATATATATATATATATATATATATATATATATATATATATATATATATATATATATATATATATATATATATATATACATATACATACACATATATATATTCATACAAACAATCACGTGTGTAAATGTACGGTCGAACAAACACAAACATAAAAATGTATGCTTGTAGATATCCACAAACATTTATTGTTTATATACTTGGACAAAGAAGATCTTTAAATGTACTGGCAGGAGTTGAGAGGCAAATATACGAACGTGAACTGCAATATAGAGGGATGGCGAGAGGATATATAGACATAACAAAGTATCTGTATGTGTATATATGTATCTAATAATAAATAAACGACCTATATTGTACAAACACACACACACGCACACAAATATGTACATATATACATAGGAATTAGGAATCCAAAATGATAAAAACATAGTCCTATAAATATAATACCGAAACAAGTACGCGGCAAATACCTACCGCCATGTGATTTCTGGTACGTTCTGATTGGCTGGGGTGACGCGTGCGTACTCCCTTGAACCACCTTTGTTCTGTTCCGCTGACTGAGTCCAGATAAGAAAATAGTCAGGAAAATAATTGGGAAAATATTTATGAAACTAATTATCAAACCAACTATAAAAATAATTATGGGACTAATTATGAAAACAACTATAAAGAAACGAAGATATTTAGGAAAATAGGGTAATAGTTAAACGCCAACTGCAAACAAGCTATGTGGTAGTCGTAGAGGGGTTAAGCCCTAGCTAAGTTCGTAAAACAAAGAAGTTGGTAACGGATTCAAACTATTTGCTGTTGGACTTGTTTTCCTATTCTGGTATACCTCCGCCAGCAAATGTAAATCCCAAATGAGCGCTGACAATAAAGAGGTCGTTGATAATCAGACGCCAAATACGTAAAAACTACTTTGGTAGTGGTAGGGGGTTTAAACCCTACACAAACCTTAGAACGCTAAACCCTAAAGTAGCCCAGAATATGTGCAGTACGGATGGAATTGACTGTTGATAGTCAAACACCAATTATTAAACAATTCATTTGGTAGTCGTATAGTGAGTCACATTTACGTTTACCAAAACGTTACATCCCAGATGTACCACCGTCTGATACATTGACGAGTAACTCGTATCGGATGCATATCATACGCCATGCGATTGACTACATAAACGTACACACTTGATACCCAAAACCCAAACAGTATGCTGCACATGTGAACTACATACTCATCATCACTCACACACATCCACACACACATCCACTATAGACAAGTAAATACATACATACACTATAGACAGGTGCATACACACATATACTATAGACAAATACATAGACACATACACTATAGACACGTACATACACACATGAACTAGACACGTACATAGACACATACACTATAGACTCATACACACACCTGATATCCAAACAGCATGCTATATTTGTGGTCGCCTATGTCCTCACAGCGGAAGAAGTATGGCACAATCAAGCTCTGTTGTGGCCGCAGAAATTCATCCGTATCGTCCATGAGGTCGATGATTCCCTTATCCAGCGCACTGTTACTGTACACAACGTCCTGCAGAGGCGAACTGTATGCACACACACGCATCAATGAATATTGCACATATAGGCGTCAATAAGTACTCCTGTCTGTCACTGTACCCATGCAGAAAGAAGGATGTGTGCGTGAGGAATTGGCTCGGCGGAAGTTTCTCTTTCTGAGTCATGGTGTGTGCGTGTGTGTGAATATGTGCGCGTATGTATGTATGTGTGTATGCATGCATGTATGTATGTATGTATGTATGTATGTATGTATGTATGTGTATATGTATATATGTACGTACGTACGTATTTTGCTCACCTCTACAGCACACACGAAAATATCTGCGACTAGAAATAAGGCAAGCATACACACCACGCATATCGACTCAATACAACACATGCAACGATATCTCAAATTATAAATATACAAGCATACACTCCACGCATATCAAATAAACACTCATCAATACAACACATGCAACGATATCTCAGATTATAAATATAAAAGCATACACTCCACGAATATCAAATAAACACTCACCAATACAACACATGCAACGATATCTCGGATTATAAATATACAAGCATACGCTCCGAGCATATCAAATAAACACTCACCAATACAACATATGAAACGATATATCAAATTATAAATATACAAGCATACACTCCACGCATATCAAATAGACACTCACCAATACAACACATGAAACGATATCTTAGCCATAAATAATACGAGTATATACACTCCACATACAAATACACTCACCTGCCCTGTGCTGGTAAGGGGGTGGTTTTCTCTTCGAGTATTTGGGGTGGTTGGTCATGCAGTGGATCTGTTACGGCCGAGGGGTCCACTGTGGACGTGTGGTAGTTACATATGAGACGAAGAGTGTGAGTATGTATTTTATATAAATACACACACACATACAGACGTACAGACACACAGACACACAGACACATACACAGACACAGACACAGACACATACACACAGACACAGACACAGACAGACACACACACACATATATATATATATATATATGTGTGTGAATATTTGTATATATATATATATATATATACGATAGATTATGTGACTGAAGTCAAGTGGATTCAAAATTTCACGTGTATGTTCTAAACCCAGGCCCACGTTCATCGATACTCGCCGTTGGATATATACGCATGTGCACACTTACAATATTTGCAAATACCAATAGATATATATATATAGTTAAAATATTTAGTTGATACATATCGATACCCACATTTTATTCCGAATTCTTTGGTACACAAGCAGCAACCCACACATGCGGGTAGAAGACAAAACTGTTTGCTTTATGCATAGTACAGCTGTACGATCAGATGTGGATACATAGCACACAAGACAAACATACACCCAAATTACCCACACCTACCCACACCCAAAAATACCTACACACGCCCAAATTACCTACATACACGTTTGTATATCTGTCCAGAATACCTACATAACCCCCTCGCCACCCCCATAGGATATTCGTACACCTTCATACAACGCTCTGACCCCCCCCACACTCTCCCACACAGAGATAGCCTATACTCTTCTCTATGCTTTTCACTTGCTATACCCAATGCGACTGTGGATGTTGCTTATGCACACATACCAATTGACTCGCACAACGAGCGCTTCCCCATATCAAAGCCAATGAGACTGGGATCAGAGGTGATGACGCATAGTTCCTTGAGAGGCGCCCGCCCCGTATTAGTCAGTCGGATGGTCCCGGTATACACCTCACCCGCACACATAGCCGCTGGCAGAGGACTGCACACAATACTGAGTTTGGGCATTGGGGCAGTGATCTGTGTGTGTGGGGTTGGGGGAGTTATTGATAGGGGTTATATATATATATAGAAGTAGTAGGCAAGAGTGTGATGACGATACAGAATATCTGAGGGTGGATTATCAACAGGGTGTATATAAATACAGTGGTAGTCAGTGTGGTGACAGTGTGGTATATAAATAAGGCTATGTGGTAAGAGTGTGGTGTCTATACAGAATGTATGGCTCAGTGAGTACTATGATGATGTGTGTGTATATATATATATATATATATATATATATATATATATATATATATATATATATATATATATACATATATACACAACATATACATACATACATACATACATACATACATACATACATACATACATACGTACATAAATACATACATACATGTTGATATGTACACACACAGATATATATATACACCGACACACACACACACACCACTCACGCACGCACATATATATACATACATACATACATACACACACAAGACAAACACACACACACACACACACACACACACACACACACACACACACACATACACACACACACACATTCACACACACACACACACACACACACATCACATATATATATATATATATATATATATATATATATACATATATACATATATACTTATATATATTGTACCTTGAGGGTGCAGGCGGTGATCATCACCGTAAGTAGTGGACATGCGTTGTTGTTTAGTGTCGTTCATGCGTTTGCCACGTATGTTGAATTTGCGCACACCCCTGACCATGCCATTGATGTCATACTCCAGCCCTTCAACCATCAAGTTGCCCTGCATATATATAAATATAATTATGAATATAGATATAAAATAAATATAAAATAAATATGGTACATACATACATACATACATACACACACACACACACACACACACACACATATATATATATATATATATATATATTGTGAGTAACTTATTTAGTTCACAAACGGTTTAAAGTGAAATAGCGCTATACTATACATCATCAAAGTGGCGTAATAGCTTACAAGATTATGAGGACAGATCAAACCCATAACCTCGTCTTATATAGTCGTCTGGATATTGCCCTTCATCAGTCCCCTCTGGCCACTGACACATCCCTCGAGTGCCCGGTCTATATATATATATATATATATATATAATTGACACTACAACACCCTTGTATCCCCTCTGGTCACTGACACAACATCCCCCCGAGTGCCCGGTCTATTCTGCAGTCCATTACTCGTTACCTATATATCTTACACTACACTACACGTCTCACTACTTTATAGCGTATGCTCTTGTGCTATAGGCCTCCACACAGCGAATCAGCTATGTCTATGAAAGCACTATCATAAGACCCACAACGCTGTTCCTTCCTCCTAAAACTACCCCCTCCTACACCCGAGTCATCAAGCATGACTCACTACAACACGTGGACCACACATACAATACAATATATATATAGATATAACACATACACATATTAGTGAACAAAGTATGTGTGCATATACACTGATAGATATATGTACTATGTTTTGGTAATATAGTATGTACGAGTATATGTATGCTTGTAACACATTCAAGTATATGTATGCTTGTAACACATTCATGTATGTAATAAATACTTAGGTAATATAGTATGTACGAGAATATGTATGCTTGTACCACATTCATGTATGTAGTTAATGTTTAGGTAATACAGTATGTACGAGTATATGTACGCTTGTACCACATTCACCTATACATGTACATATATACATAACATATATATTTAGGGCTTAATGTTTAAGGTTTAAGGTTTATATATGCATATAATTCACCTCGTTACCTTACACGCTCCATCCGCACACTCCCATAGTACACACTATCACACACACACACCCAGTCATCCCACCCCAGCCCACGCACCGACCACCCACCCACACAGACATAACACAGAAACACAGATACACTCATTATAGACACCATACATAGACCTAACATATACACAACCTCAACCACACCCACACATACATATCACAGAAACACAGATACACTCAATACACCACCCACCCACACAGACATAACACAGAAACACAGATACACTCACTATAGACACCTTACACATACCTAACATATACACAACCCCTACACACCCCCACACAGACAACACAGAAACAAAGATACACTCAATACACCACCCACCCACACAGATACAAGAGAAACACACTCATTCAATATTGACACCTTACACAGACCTAACATTTACACAACCCCACCCACACCCACACAGACTTAATACCTTACACAGACCTTACATTTACACAACCCCACACACATCCACACAGACTTAACACCTTACACAGATACACTCAATACACCACCCACCCGCACAGAAAAAACACAGAAACACAGATACACTCAATATATACACCTTACACAGACCTAACATAAACACAGCTGCACACACACCCACACAGACATAACACAGAGACACAGATACACTCAATACACCACCCACTCACACAGACATAACACAGATACACTCACTATAGACACCTTACACAGACATGACACAGAAACACAGATACATTCATTATAGACACCTTACACCCACCTACCATATACACAACCCCTACACCCACCCACATACCATCCGCAGTGGCGTCACCACCAACAGCAGCGTCTGCGTCTCCCCACTCTCCAGGTGCACGTTTGCCAATGGGGTGGTGTGATAGCCCTCCCCCCCCACCTCAGCCTGTGATTCGCCCGTGCTTGGCCGTTGGTCTATCTCGCCTGTATTTAGCTGATGGTTAGTCTCTCCTGTGCTTGGGGGGTGGGTCGCGTCTTGGATGGGTGTCCATACACAGGACAGGCGTACGTCCTTCAGGACCAATGGCACGCGGAGAGTGTTGGTGATGGCAAACTCCACACACACGTCTTCATATGGGGCGGCGATGGGGTGGCGCGTGTTGTCGGTGTGGGAGGTGAGCACGGGTACGGAGGGCCTGGGGTGTGGACAAATAAAGAAGAGGGGTTTGCATGGGGGGTGTTTGGGAGGCGAAGGAGGGGTCTGCAGGTTTCTACCACACCAGACAAAGCACAGACTTGAAGCACGGGCACAGACACATACACAGACATACACACACAGACATACACACACAGAAATACACACACACATACCATCACCCCACAAAAGGAAAAACATGGAGCAAGCACATACGACAAGAACAAGTACCAACCACATCAGGAAAATCACATACATTACACACACACAAACACACACATACGCACACACACACACATCAAACACACCAACACATACCATGCAACACACGTCACCCACAGACATATATACAAATCATACACACCACACTCACACTTTCATACATACACACACACACACATACACTTTCATACTTCCACACTTCCATACACACACACACGCACATACACTTTCAGACTTCCACGCTTTCACACACACACACATACACTTCCATACATCCCATACATCTGCACTGCCACACTCACCTGAAGACAGGGAAGTCCCAGCGCCTCTTGTCGCTGTCGGTGACGTATCGCTCACTGACTGTCTGCTCCATTGACGCCCACATGCGAATGTCCTCCAACGGCTCAGCCACAGCCGTCGCATGCACTGGACCGGTGGCTGTGCGTGTGGCTATGCTGTGGGGTAGAGAAAAGATGATATGAATGTAGACAAGGGGGAATGACGTAGGGTATATATGTGTTTGTATGTGTTTGTATGTGTGTGTATGTGTGTATGTTTGTGTGTATATGTATGTATGTGTGTGTATGTAGTGTGTACGTGTGTATGTACGTGTGTATGTTTGTGTGTATATATATGTATGTGTGTGTATGTATGTATGTGTGTGTGTTTGTATGTATGTATTTATGTATGTATGTGTGTGTATACATGCATGTTGTGTATGTATGCGTGTATGTATGCATGTATGTATGTATGTATGCATGTATGCATGCATGCATATATATATATATATATATATATATATATATATATATATATATATATATATAAATATATAAATAGATTGATCCCGTACTATCTGTGTGTCAATTTGCAGAGGTCCCTCAACAGCCTAGATGCGGCGGCTACATGTACTACAGTGTTCACTGTATTTGTATATGTATATGTATATGTATATGTATATGTATATGTATATTTATATGTATATGTATATTTATATATATATATATATATATATGTATGTATGTATATGCATATATGTATATGTATATGTATATGTATAGAACTGATGCTTCCCGACATATATACATTAAAGTAAACTTAATATAGATCATTACAAATGCATACGTGTATGCACACACGTACAGCATCTTTGAGTGGCTATGCTAATATATTCATTTCTAGTTATTTCCCCCTATACACTATATACCAAAGTCACACTATACGCCCTATACATATACATACATATGCAAGCACACGCACACACTCTCACCTGGGTGAAGTCATAGGCCCCCTGTCTCCCGTAGTCCTGAGTAGTGTTCCGTTGACCGGAGCGGATGGCATGGACTGAGCAGCGGTTGACAACGGCGCATACCTCTGCAGAATCACACACAGCCTCTCGTTCTGCGATGTTAGACAAGAGCACAAGTGCATCAGGGCTTGTGAGGTGCTAGTGTATGTGTGCATGCGTGTGTATGAATCACACACAGCCCCTCGTTCTGTGACGTTAGACAAGTGACTGCATCAGGGCTTATGAGGTACTAGTGTATGTGTGTGTATGTGGGTGTATGTGTGTGTATGTATGTGTATGTGTGTGTACGAATCACACACAGCCTCACGTTCTGTGACGTTAGACATGAGAAAAAGTGCATCAGGGATTATGAGGTGCTTGGTATGTGTATATGTTTGTGTTGCATATGTGCGTGTATAAGATGGTTGTGTATGTGTGTGTTTGTATGTGTGTCCATGGTTTGTTTAGGGATTAAGTCACCCGTACCCTGATAGGAGACACAGACAGCAAGGCAGGAGGTCTGTGTTAGCATCCAATACAGCACACAGAACCATCATACAAACCATTTAAACAAACCAAACAAACGATTTAAACACAAAAACCATTTGAACATATAACATGCAATTCATTCAAACATAAAAACCATTTGAACATATAACATACAAACGATTTAAACACAAAAAACCATTTGAACATACAACATACAAACCATGCAAAACCATTTAAACAAACCATCACATAAACCGTTTAAACACATAACATACAAACCATTCAAACATAAAAACCATTTAAACATATAACACAAACATAAAAACCATTTAAACATATAACACAAACCATCTAGACAAACCATCTAGACAAACCATCACACAAACCATTTAAACACAAAACCATTCAAACATATAACACACATACCATTTAAATAAACCATCACACAAACCAGATAGACACAAAAAAAAAACATGTAACTATAACATGCAAACTATTCGAATAAACCATCACACAAACCATTTAGACACAGCCCCAGCCCCTCCCCCCGTACCTTGATAGTAGGCACCGGAAGCAAGGGCAGGATGTCTGTCTTCCCGGCGTGTGCCTGGTCGTGTGACGGCGTCTCGCCGGTAGGTAGTGGATTGGCCTGCTGGGCCAGGCTGTCTCTCTCATCCAAGAGGTAGCGGTTTAGGGTAAAAAGATACTCCCGCAGATACGACGCCTCTTGGGACGAACCCTCTTTGTCCTCGCGAAGTAGCTGTACACACATGGGAAAGACAGTAAACACAGGAGAATGGTACACACGGACGGATGAATGTGTGTGTGCGATGAAGTGGACACAAGAGAATGGTACATACGGACGGATGAATGTGTGTGTGCGATGAAGTGGACACAAGAGAATGGTACATACGGACGGATAAATGTGTGTGTGCGATGGAGTGAACACAGGAGGATGGTACACACAGGAGGATGGTACATACGGACGGATGAATGTGTGTGTAGAAGATAATCCGGACACACCAGGAGAGTACGTACATATATGTATGATGACATATCATGTAATAAAAGTACATTGCCTCGGATTGCGAGTTGTAGCCTATTGTACTACTTCACGCACACACAGCTGCGTGCGATCAGGATGACTGAACGGTGCGGTGGTTATCTACTGATGTGAAACGGTCTTAAACTCGCACGAAATATACACACATATACATAGATACATACATACATGAATACATACATATACCAAACACACATTCCTACATAAATACATACATACATACATACATACATACATACATCATATACATCTACATTTACATACATACATACATACACACACACACAAACACACACATTAATACCCTAATTCAAATCTATACACGATACAAAGGGAAGTCATACCTGTGAAAAGGCCTCCAGTGCATGTGGGAAATCGTTGACGTAAAACGACTGTCGCCCCACTGTAAAGTGGATGTGATCCTCAGCCAACGACCATCGCTTGCCCTGTAGCACTCGCAACGTCTGAGATATAAATAGAACAGTGGGAGTAGGATATGAATAGAACAGTGTGAGTAGGATGTCGATGACAGTGAGAGTAGGATATAAATAGGACAGTGAGAGAAGGATATAAATAGAACAGTGGGAGTAGGATATGAATAGAACAGTGTGAGTAGGATATCGATAAGACAGTGAGAGTAGGATATGAATAGAACAGTGTGAGTAGGATATCGATGACAGTGAGAGTAGGATATAAATAGGACAGTGAGAGAAAGGATATAAATAGAACAGTGGGAGATAGGATATGAATAAGAAGAGTGTGAGTAGGATATCGATAAGACAGTGAGAGTAGGATATAAATAGAACAGTGAGAGTATGATACAAATAGAACAGCCAGAGTAAGATATAAATAGAACAGCGAGAGAAAGTTATACATAGAACAGTGAGAGTAGGATATAAATAGAACAGTGAGCGAAAGTGATATATAGAACAGTGAGAGTAGGATATAAATAGAACAGTGAGAGTAAGATATAAATAGAACAGCCAGAGAGAACAGCCAGAGTAGGATATAGATAGAACAGCCAGAGTAGGATATAGACAGAACAGCCAGCGTAGGATATAAATAGAACAGTCAGCGTAGGATATAGATAGAACAGCCAGAGTAGGATATAGATAGAACAGCAAGAGTAGGATATAAATAGAACATTGTCCGCAGGATATGAGTGCCTACCTGGAAGTAGCAGCGTAGCGCATGACTCCGATGTCCGCTCTTTCCAAATCGATGCCCCGCCAAAATCAGATGAAAGGCAAATTTACGGTACATTGCTGCAGAAACAAAACAGTACACAGTCAGACCACCACACACACTACCAATGGGCTAAGCATGAAACATTACCAATGGGCAAAGGAGGATATACACTACACAAACAAACAGTACATAGTCAGACCACCACACACACTACCTATGGGCTAAGCATGAAACACTACCAATGGGCAAAGGAGGATATACACTACACAAACAAACAGTACATAGTCAGACCATCACACACACTACCAATGGGCTAAGCATGACACACTACACTGTACAAACAGTACACAGTCAAACCATCACATACACTACCAATACACTACACAAACAAACAGTACACAGTCAGACCATCACACACACTATACTGCACAAACGTACACAGTTAAACCATCACACACACTACCAATACACTACACAAACAAACGTACACAGTCAAACCATCACACACACTACCAATACACTACACAAACAAACAGTACACAGTCAGACCATCACACACACTATACTGCACAAACGTACACAGTCAAACCATCACACACACTACCAATACACTACACTACACAAACAGTACACAGTCAACCCATCACACACACTATCAATACACTACACTACACAAACAGTACACAGTCAGACCATCACACACTACCAATGTGCTAAGGAGGATATACACTATCCTGAAGTAGAAGACTGTGCAGCATAAACTATAATAATACAGGACAGGAAACAATCAAATAAAACCTTAAAACCCTAGAAAAAAAAATACCTATTCTAAGTTTAGCACTCATGCACAGTGATAAAAACGCACCACTCATTCCATCAATCTATCAGACATACCACTCACTCCATGCACAGTGCAGTAGATAACTACACAACCTATCAGACATGCCACTCACTTCATGCACAGTGCTATAGATACCTACTCAGCCTATCAGACATACCACTCACTCCATGCACAGTGCAGTAGACAACTACACAGCCTATCAGACATACCACTCACTTCATGCACAGTGCAGTAGATAACTACACAACCTATCAGACATGCCACTCACTTCATGCACAGTGCTATAGATAGTTACACAACCTATCAGACATACCACTCACTCCATGCACAGTGTAGTAAATAACTACACAACCTATCAGACATACCTGGGGTGCAGTTCAGAAAGCAATGGGCTGCTTGTTCTAATAATAGACCACTTCGAAGGTCTGAGTCTTCGCCAGTGGATTTGACACACACTTGCACCGCTTCTTTGTACTGGAGAGTAGACGCCATGGGGATACGATAGATGAGATACACACAAATGAAAGTCACACACACACAATTGAAGTAGATGTAATACACACCCTCACACACAGACACACACGGACACACACACACACACACATAACTGAAATAGGAAGAATACATAAACAGGCACACAAACACACAGACACACAGACACAACTCAAGTAGAAGTGATACACACGCAGGCACACAGACACAGACACAGAATCTAACACGGACAGACATAGACATACAACTGAACAAATGGTAGAACACATCTGTCCCTATATATATATATATATATACAAGTATATGCTCACACTCACACACTCTCTCGCACACACACCTGTCCCCGCGCCATCAAATGATCCAGCTGCAAGAGAAGCGCACGATCTGCGTACAGCGCTTTGTTGCACTTCCCACGGTACGAACCTACAGCTATCTCAAAGTATGTGTCTGTATCATATCTGTATGAGGGCATGCACAGATCAACGAAGTTCTATAGATAGATGCAGGTGCAATGTAATGAGTCTGTTTTATATCTGTATGAGGACATGCACAGATCAACGGAGTTCTATCAATAGATGCAATACTATGTGATGAGTCTGTATCGTATCTGTATGAGGACATGTATAGGTCAACGTAGTTCTACAAATAGATGCAGGTGCTATGTGATGAGTCCGCATCATATCTGTATGAGGACATGCACAGATCAACGTAGTTCTATAAATAGATACAGGTGCAATGTGATGAGTCTGTATCGTATCTGTATGAGGACATGCACAGATCAACGTAGTTCTATAAATAGATGCAAGGTGCTATTTGATGTGTCTGTATCAGATCTGTATAAGGACATACACAAATCAAAGTAGCTCTATAAATAGATGCAGGGTTCAATAAAGCACTAAAGACAAAAAAACAGACACTACATTAAACAAGAATAAAAACAAACAATAAAGTACTGAAGACTAAAATACAAAACACACACTACACAAGACAAGAATAAAAACAAACAATAAAGTACTCACATACGGCGTTTACGACATAATTTGTGCGCAAAGGCCTGCGCCTACAGTATTCAATCGTACATACACAAGTTGTTGATTAACCATTCATCAAAAACATATTAATCTGCGATATCTTTTTAGACATGAATAATCGGCTGGTATATCATACCTTGACGGTTCCATCATAAATTGGCACACACCGGCCATTTCCTGGGCTCCCGCGGCATACACCCACGCCTTATCTGACTGGTACTCCCTGGTAGGTAAGATTCGATCGTAAGTTCTATTTATAGCACACACGGTTTTCGAACGTAGGTATATGTGGATAGAGTAGCGGTGTTATTACTAAACCCTGAACCCTAAAACATTAAACCCTAAAAACACCCCGACCTCGTCCGGTTAGCACCGACAGGTAGGTAAAATCCGATAGTGACGATTCGACACATAACCCACCATCATGAATATGATATTTTCACCCACTCACTCGGAAAATTCTCATACACAATCCTCGATATATATATAGTACAATGTCAACCTCCGTAACATTTGGTATAGACTCACTAGGTGTTTGACTACCCACCCCATCTCATGTACACACACTTTCATAACACTTGGTATAGACTCAATAGGTGGATGTCTACCCACCCCACCTCATAAACACAGACCTCCGTAGCACTTGGTATAGACTCACTAGGTGTATGTCTACCCACCCCACCTCATAAACACACACCTCCGTAGCACTTGGTATAGACTCGACGCCTGCTCGTAGTCACGCAGCATGAAGGCCAAATCCGCCATCCGCCTGAGCTTCGCTTCAATGCCATTGTACGAGTACTTGCCACTTCGCATAAGCCCAGTTGTGTACAGTGTATCTCTTCCGGACGTCATGCCCTGAGGTGAAGCTCCGTACCATCTACGAGCAGCCGAGAAGAAGGATCTCGCAATACCCTTCTTTGTAGTTGCCAGCTTTGGGTGGGGGATGGATGGAGTGTAGATAGATAAGATGGCGAGTAGGATATATATATAAAATATAGATACGTAAAGATAATATAAGAATATAAGAATATAAGAATATAAGAATATAATATAATAATATAACAATATAATATATATATATATATATATATATATAGATATATTCAGGAATGGAGTATCTCTTTTCCCGATGTCATGTCTTGGGGTAAGGCTCTACACAGAATGGCCGCGCTATGCTTTTCTTCCAGGCTTCCAGTTAAATTGGGAAGTATTATTATTACGTGAGTTGAAAGTTTGTCATTCTCCGATTTCATGGAGAACACACAAACGACTATATTGTACATAATCACATATCTGCACCCACCAACTACATGGATATGCACACGTCCCAACATCCACTCCCCCCACCCACACATAAATATTCGAACAGACACGCATACACACAAAAACTGAACGCGCACACACACACTCAAGCAGTCTCTCTCTTTCTCTCACTCTCTGTCTGTGTGCGCGCGTGCGTGCGTGTGTGTGTGTGTGTTATAAGACCTCATCTATCCATACATCTACACGGGCCTAACATCCCACCCCTGGTTGCCTAGCAACCCTCTCTTCCACACATCCATCCGTTCACACACATACCGCATTGTTGAGCTCGGTATACGTTGTCTGCATGGAGGGCACGACGGCATTCTGCACCAACGTGCTAATGAACCCCATGACATCGTTGACGTCCGTAGCGCTCAGGTACATGGCCGTGGCTACCCGCTCCTTCCCACTGTTCATGACTGACGATCTGCGTGAATTGTTCAGGTCGTTGCTAGGCAACATGTTGCTAGGCGACATCATGGAGGGCCGTTGTTGTATCGGCACGCGGGGGGATATGGGTAGCGGAGAGCTTTGGAAGGAGTTGACCCGCCCCACTGCACTCGACGTGTCAGTGTTTCCGTCGGACTGTTGAAATCATGTGAAACAAACTATTAGTAACAACTTGATCAGAGGAGTCTGGACGTGTTGCCGTTGAGCTGTTATAGTAGTTGTGATATGTTGTCAATGAGCTCAATGAGCTGTAAGGACTTAAGGGGACATTGATGTTGTTGAAAGGATAGGGGGTGTGAGTACATCTATGAAGGGTAGGGGTAGCATGGAATCATTAGGGTTGTTGAAAGGATAGGGGTGTGTTAGGGTCCATAAGGCTGTGTTAGGGTTGTTGGATAGGGGCGTGTTAGGGTTGTTGGATAGGGGTGTGTGAGCTACATCCATGAAGGGTAGGGGCAGCATGGAAGTAGGGGGGCTGTCTACATACGATGAGATAATCTGTATAAATGATAGTCAAAAAAAAAACTTCACGTTGTATAGTGGATATGATATCATAAACAATGTCAGTGAACATGAAATGCACAATGAACCTTAGATGTGGCAATAACATATTACACAATGATCTTTAAATACCTTAAATGTGGTAATAACATATTACACAATGACCCTTAAATACCTTAAATGCGGCAGTAACATAATAGACAATGACTCTAAAATACCTTAAATGTGGCAGTAACATATTACACAATGGTCGTTAAATACCTTAGATGTGGCAATAATATATTACACAATGACCCTTAAAAACCTTCAAAGCGGCAGTAACATAACACACAACGATCCTTCAATACACAACGTACCTTAAATGTAGTTATTACGTCCAGAAAAAGCCCATCGACTTCGCGATCCACGCGTTCTGGGTCGGGGTTGGTGTTTATATTCAGTCGATAGACTGTTTTCCCGTCGAATCGGGCTTGTATGGTACTGTGCATCTCATCACCCCCGTCACTGGTATAGGAGAGGAGTACGGGGAAAGTGAGAAGTCCGGTGGATAACCACATGTACGGCAGGTTAAACACATGCCCATTATATTTATATATATATATATATATATATATATATATATATATATATACAAATACATACATACATACATACATACAGGCATATATATATATGTATACATATACGAAATCAAGGTGCCAATATTTATACGAATTCAAACAGAACAATCTATCTAATACCCAGGAATACATACATAACACGCATGCACAACCACCCGTAACACGCACTACATACGTGATACCACTGGCTGTGTCGCTGTGATCGTGGATCATAAGATAGAAGACAGGCAGGTTGGGGTTCATTTGCGCATCAACCATAGCCTGCGGCGGGTGCCCTGAGCGAAGCCAAGCGTGCGTAGGCGGGACACAAGCAACTGGTGAGATTATAAGCTCATGCGTAAATACGCTGGTGTGGGAAGAAGCCCATATGGGAACAGGGTCGTAGTACAATTCAGTGGGGTGTTGATCAGGCTATAGCATACCCGCCCCATCTGTGTGGGTGACTACAATACAAGCAACTGGTGAGATTATAAGCTCATGCGTAAATACGCTGGTGTGGGAAGAAGCCCATATGGGAACAGGGTCGTAGTACAATTCAGTGGGGTGTTGATCAGGCTATAGCATACCTGCCCCATCTGTGTGGGTGACTACAATACAAGCAACTGGTGAGATTATAAGCTTATGCGTAAATACGCTGGTGTGAGAAGAAGCCCATAGGGGAACAGGGTCGTGGTACAGTTCAGTGGGGTGTTGATCAGGCTATAGCACACCTGCTCCACCTGTGTGTCTGATTAACCCTGCACGAGCAGAGGTGCACCGTGTCTAGTAGGTGTTGAGTGATCTACTGTGGCATATTGGTACTTTGACAATGCCCGGGTACAAATAACTCGTCCCATACATGAACTGTCCACAATATGGAACGTACAGTGTTGGGTTCAGTTTTCCGCAACCCAACTATAACTGCAAGTAAGCTACCTGACATGTAGTTTACACGTACGTTTCGGGATTGTATAAAACCTGTACGAAATGCCACAGATGCATCAACTGCGCGCACCTCGCATGCCTAAAGCAGGTTGCTGTCTCAGATATGCACCTTTCTAGACGAATATGGACTGAATATTTTACATGTACCGAATCAAATTAAAATACTATTATATATATATATATATATATATATATATATATATATATATATATATATATATATATATATATATATGGACTGAAACAAAAAAAAAGATCCTAAAAACTTGCATGTACTTCAACATACCTGGATTGTATGAGTTCTGCAGGAAGTGTACGGGATCGGGGTCAGAGGATGCCACAACCATAAGTATGGCCACAGGGTGGTCAAACGTCTCATGGGGCGAACCACGCAAACAGTTGAAGAACGCCCTGAGCACGACAATGGGATGGGTATGTACGAGATACGACAATTGAGATGACTGTACGACAATGGGATGGATGTGTACGACCACGAGAGGATATGATACGAAATATGAGATGACTGTACGACAATGATACGAGCTTGGGTGACATTGGCATATTGGTAATTCGTATGACACAGGTGATCAGAGGTCAGGTGGTATGATCCTCGCCTACACTTAAAGACATCTTGCGTCCGTTGAGATAGATACAAGGGGTCTTTGCTGCTTGTTGGCAGGGTGTTCTAAGGGGTATCTGCTGCTTATTGGAAGGGTGATCAGAGGTCATATGGTATGATCCTCGCCTACTACACGAAGACATCTTGCGTTCGAGTATGTGAGTACACGACAACGGTATGAATATATACGACAATGAGGGAACAATATACGACAATGAGACCGAGCTTGTAGGACATTAGCATGCATGCAAACATCAGAACACCAGTGGTTAAGCGCCGAGCTGTGTATAGGTGGGAGTTAGGTGTATAAAAGATGGATGGTTGGGGGTAGGTTATATAATATGGGGCATAGGTAGGTACTGGCTTATATCGATGATAGGGAGAGAGAAGACAAGTGGGGTGGTTGTCGCCTAAGTTGACGCATATCTTGCGTGCGTCGGTGCGAGAGAGACAGAGAAAGAGAGAGTGTGTGTGTATGTATACGACAATGGGTTGGATATGCACAACTTCAAAAGAAGACTACATGACAACGAGTGATGTTTTCCGGCAGTCCTTGTCCCTGGGTAATTGTTTATATTGACACGTACGGCACATTCTTTGTACCAGAGATTGTACATAGATATACTTGCACAGGTAGCGTCTATGGTCACACTTTCATAGCTGCTATAAATACAAAGATATACTTACATATGGATCAAAGCGCTGCTGAGAGCACATTACTTTTGAACTTTCGCACGACTGTAGAATGGGTCAGATAGACATCACATGGACAACCCAACTCACGTACAATGGGACCTAATACATCAAGCGATAGACAGACACGATAACCAAATCAACCCATACACTTTAAGCACAGAAAAAAACCAAAAAAAACCCTCACAAACAAACATTAGTGTGTACACTGCATAGGCAGTAGTTGGCAACTGGGATACTTCTGTGCAGCATTTGAATAGCAGGCTAGTCCAGTCATTTCGAGCCAAATAGCCTGTGCGCTCCATTTAAACGTACATAGGACAATATATGCGTGTATACAGGTACCCTTATCCGACGAGATATATAGCAGAACGCTAATATGAGCACACAAAGTGTGTGGCTGTACATTTATGTATATTAACACGGAAAAGCATACATGTAATAACCCGTGAAATTTCAAAACCCCCCCCCCCCCCCCCCACACACACACATATATATGTATATATATATAGGAAAATACACATCCGAGTATTTCCACAGCACTCAATCGTACCGTCTGAACGTATTATTGAACCAAGGGGTGGGGTCGGAGCACTGTAGATACTTCTTTACATCGTCTCGGTCTCGTACCAGCAGAGCATCGGAGAGAGTGGGACACACAGCCTTACTGACCGCAACTGTGGTTAGAAGACACAGACACATAGTGAGTCAGCGTCTTTTAATCTAGGCGTACACATACGGCAGGTTGGGGTACTGTTTGATGAACATGTGTATACAGATACAGACCTACGGAAATAGCTGTACAACGTGTGTGTGTATAGGACTATCAGATGGCACGCATACAGTGCACACCAGCATGCACACAATAGTGTATACGGTAGCAGTACGATGCCTCGACAAATCGCAATAGACAAACAGACAACAGGGGTACGGTTTAAGGTTGGGAAACGTTTTATAACAGGGTACGCTTTGGGTTTGGAAAACGTTCAACCCCACCAAAGGACTAGTCATATCAAGCAGTATAAGCTCGATATCATCTGTTAGAGTAGTTGACAGTTCGGTTCTCGTTACAACCGCCGCACAAACACAATAACGTGCGGCGAAGACATGTAAGAATCACTAGCTGTGCGGGTATCACTTGAGCACGAAATGAAAGACAGTCATCCTCGCATGTGCAGAGCAATGTACAACTCAAGAGTACACGTTTTCTCAGTGTAGGTCCAAGGTATGCTTTGGTGCAACGAGTGACTGCTGAAGCACTTCTCCAACAACTGAAACACCACAGGTAATGAATTGCAATGAGCTCCATATACTTACAAAAACAAACACATTCGTACTTCCAGATATACATGTCACACTATTGATGGATATAAAGATGTAGACAGAGATGTAGATATGGATATAGAACTATTG
>LUCW03001606.1:0-21801 GCA_001586965.3 Sphaeroforma sirkka | reverse complement strand
ATTTGCGGCATCTCGGTCAGATTACTTTATATAATATGTTCGGCCGTGATCGTAGTTATCATATGATATATTTATAATACCACAGATGAAGGTAGCCTGTATCTGAAGGACTCTATATCTTTATAGCATAATATGCGTTGGACCATGATCACGTGTAACGTCTACATGCTTCCATCACCATCACAGGAATGCAAGCTGGATATAGAGCACATAAGATACTAGCTATACAAACGGTATATAGCTGGCGAGTGCACTAGGGCTGGTAGAGACACACGCCGCTATATACTTTCGAAAGAACGCCAGAAGGAAATATAGGATAACTTTTTCTAGCTGCCGTGTAATCTTGCGCGAGTCTTCGATTATACCATCTAGGGAGCTGAAACCATAAATGTATGTGTGTGCTATTGGACTGAAGTATGGTTATGTATAGGAGTGGTACAAGGTACAGGAGTTAGATAACAACATTAATTTTGCCATAACTGCCTTGTGTAGGCGGTGACGTACAAGAAGTGTCGGAGATAATTGGTAGTGGGAAATATACAAAAGAATACCAACCCTG
The DNA here is from genome assembly GCA_001586965.3 of Sphaeroforma sirkka. Lineage (NCBI taxonomy): Eukaryota > Ichthyosporea > Ichthyophonida > Sphaeroforma > Sphaeroforma sirkka. The sequence continues at coordinate 21,242 of LUCW03001606.1, read as the reverse complement.
TTCAATGAGCGGTAAAGTGCAACATCATGTCATTCGACAACAGATAGTGTAAAATCCAAACGAAGTAATCCAAGTTCTACTTTATTGAAATAGATTTGGGATGTTTCCTCTTAAAATAAATATAGCATCTTTAATATGTATTTAAACTATTAGTACTAAGAGTTCATAGCTCACATGACTCCCTTATAGATAGGAAGAGGTGTGGTGAGCCTTATTAATACATGTATATATAAATAAAGTACTTTCAAAAAAAGTAAAAATAAAAAAATGACATTGCATTTTATATATTGACGTGTAAACTTCGATGGAAATTACTAGGTTTTCAAACTATATTAAACTGAAATACGATTTAGTCAGTTAGGATTTAGCAGTGGTAGCTTGTGTAAGAATGATCAGGGACTGCCTCTTGTTAGAGCCTAAATATCCTCGATCACACAGGGGCGTACCTCTAGCTGTTCTTTATTGAATAATTTTCACTAGAAGTACTAAGTGTTCATGACCACGCCTGCCTTTGTATCTCAACGTTCTCCTCCTCAGGGAGGGGGACGTTGTTCATTTATTAGTAATTATAAACAGTAATCCTAAAATGACTGACTCTTAAATGAGTCATTAGTCATGTGCTGTAAAACCAGCAAAACCCTAAAACCCAGTTTATCAGATTATTCTGATAAACTGTAAAACTTGTAATAAACCTAAAATAATCAAATAAATATAAGTACTTGTATTCTGACCACAACCCCCCCCAAACTGAAGCACTGAACAAAGCAGTGTGCCAGTTTCAGAGATGATAAGAATAGCATAGTACCTTATGTGCTGGCATTATCCTCGAGAGCTAGAGCATTGTGCTGGCATTTATCATTTTATCCTCGAGAGCTAGAGCATTGTGCTGGCATTTATCCTCAGAGAGAGCATTGTGCTGGCAGAGAGCTAGAGCATTGTGCTGGCATTTTACCTCAGAGAGCTAGAGGACCCGATGTGTACGTCTCGAGCGACCCGTCGTGTTTGAATTCTTGAAGCTACTGTTCATCTGTGTCAGCATATAGGAGTTTGGCAAGTACAATATAGGACTGTATTTGTGTCGGAGAAAAACTGCCAGTGGCAGAAACCGTGCAAACCATTAACCCGCTGTTTCAAAACAATGCCCAAGGAGTTGTTTGATTGATTTCGCTGTGTTATACTCCGAAGCAAGAGTGGCTCATTTAACCTCGCGAGCTTGAGCCGCTGACGATTTTCCCTCGCGAGCTCGAGTGCTAACCGTTTATTCTCGCGAGCTCGAGTGGCTGGTTTATACTCGGGAGCTAGAGTCGCTGCTTTTATACTCAAGAGCTCGAGTGGCTGGTTTATACTCAAGAGCTCGAGTTGCTGGTTTATACTCAGAGCTAGAGTTGCTGGTTTATACTCGGGAGCTAGAGTCGCTGCTTTTTTAGATAAAGAGCTCGAGAGGCTGTGCACTGGCTGGTTTATACTCGGGAGCCAGAGTCGCTGGATACTCAAGAGCTAGAGGCTGGTTTTATACTCAGAGCTTCTGCTGCTGAGTTATCGCCGAGGCAAATACTCTAGAGTTGCTGGTTTATGCTCCAGAGCTTGAGCTCGATATCCGAGAACAAAGTTATATTGAAGATAAAGTATTAGACTTGTGCACGTTGGCGCTTACGTGTCCGTGTCTGCGAAGCTTTGTGGTAGGCCGCGATATCGTTGGCATCATCAAAAGCTTCTGCTGTTTCCCACGTTGGTTCGCCTTCTCGCCATCTCACCAGGTATTCTAATTTCCCGTCTCATCATTCGTACGATGTGTGATAATATGGCGAAACTCAACCCCCTCCTTCGGTCCATAAGTCTTCGTTAATTGGTGGGTCTGTGCGTCTATGCACTAAACGGAGGAGTTCCACCCGTACCGGTTTGGTCTTGAATTCTGGTGGGGCGGAACCATCCTTGTTCGCTAACTCGTAGCGTTGGCCGTGTCTAGCTTTGACTACATATGGTCCAAACAATGGCCGCATAGCCTTCGTTGTTCGGCCTTCTGATCGTACCATGACCACATCTCCTTCGTCGAAATGTACCAAGTCGTGAGCATGCAGGCGGTCAAATGTCGTCGTAAGCTTGCCTGTATACTTCTTGGTAATGTGGTGGAGGGTCGGCAATATAGTGTCCTGTAACTGGTCTAATCGTTGTGCCCAGGTGTCATTCGTCATCGGCTGAGAATCCGGTAACTCGTCCGTGAAATCGGCGAACGGAACATGGCGGCGGCCAAAGTACACGCTAAACGGTGCACTCTTATGGCGACGGGATATCCGAAGGTTCTGGTATAGCATCGTAAACGGAAGGCGTTCGTCCCATCGAAGGGGAACTGCCTCACAGCATTGTCGAATAGAACGTGTAATCTCCTTGTGACGTCGTTCTGCCGCGCCCAGCACTTGGGGTCGATATGGTGGAGACACCTTATGTAGCATCCCCACTTCCTGGACCAGAAGCTCCACTAACTTGTTGGTGAACTCCTTCCCCATGTCTGTTTGGATTTTACGGGGAAACCATGTTCGCCAAAAAATCTCTATGAGTGTCTGTGTCGTGGTTTCCTTTGTCTTGTCCGGTGTGGCTCGAAGGATAGAATAGCCTGTGGCGATGTCTAAGACGTGAAGAATATAATTGTTCTTGCGTCTGGACTCCAGTGGCATCGGGATGTAGTCCACTTGAATATGGTCCCACGGGTAGCGTGCATCGATGCTAATCATCGGGTGGAAACCTTTACGAAGTGTGTCCTGTCCCAAACATGTGCCACATTGCCGCTTAACTTCTGTGGCTAACTCAAGTGCCCCTGGCCAAACGTGACCGTTCTGACGAAGTTGTTGGACTGTGTCCGCCGCCCCATGATGTCCTTGTTCGTGTTGCGCTTGCGTGAGTTGCGTACGACGCTGTTTCTCCGCCGGACTCGCTTGTGCAAACGCCGGTTGACCCTCTGCATCTGCCAGTGCCACTGAGATTTCTCGCGCTGTGTCTAAGCACATGACATATTTTGTATGCTTTGGTTCTGCAAAAACCAAGTCGCTGTGAAAACAGCGGGTCCAGTTTGAATCCATTGGGAGGACCCACCCGTGCTACTACGGTATGACCCCATGGTGTCTTCCACATGCGTACTAATTAGTACTTGAGGAACGTGTGTGGTGTCCGTGGTACCAGCACCGGTTCTGTCTGCAATAACTGCTTGAACAGGTCGAACCATGGTGCTCTTGGTACCCATGGTAGACATACTGTGGCCCCGTGCGCCGTCGGCTCGTATCTTGCGTAACAACATCCCTGTGTATCTGTTCCCAAGGCGGGTTCATCCATCCATCGACTATCTATCGACCAGTCGTGGGCAAACGCTCCTTCCCCATCATCCTTCGTCCAGAACCGAGGAAGCTGAGCGTTGGTTGGGTCCGCAAATACATCTATGTCATATGTCATTCGGTCCAAAGTGTTGTTGCGCTTGTTCAAAGTAACTAGGGAATAACTGCAGCCGTCTGTATACATTATTTCGAGTTCGTCCTGCTCCGCTGTCCCCTGTGTACTCTACTTAACATGTCCGGGAGCACATTTGTCTCTCCTGGTATATGCGATATGGTAAAGTTGAATGGCGCGATGATATGATGCCATCTCTGAAGCATCGGATTAAGCTTGAGCTGTGTGTTCATATACACAAGGGCCTTGTGGTCCGTGAAGACCGCAAACCGTTGCCCATCCAAGTATTCCCTGAAATGTGTCAGTCCATATACCAATGCCAGTAACTCCTTCATAGGTGTGGCGTAGTTCTGTTGCGCATGGTTCAGAGTCTTACTAAAGAACATTAAGTAATGTTTCTTACCGTTGACCCATTGGAATAGCGCTCCCCTAAACCGTAATCGCTAGCGTCGGTTTCCAAGTTCAGAGGAATGCCGTCGACCGGAAAGTGTAACGCCACAGCATTCACCACTGCGTCCTTTCATTGCCTGCCACGCCTGTGCATGTCTCTCCTCCCAACGATCACCTATCAACTCCTTTGGTTTGAGTTTGCAAAATTCGCGCAAGGGTGCAACCGTGTTCGCGAAATTAGGCAGATGTTCGTGGAGGTAATTTGCTAAACCCAACGCCGAGGCTATATCTTTGTATCGTTGTGGTGTGGGCCAGTCGATCAGCTTGGCCTGCTTTTCATGGTCAATGTCAATGCCTTGTGCCGATACTTTCTTCCCTAGGATCATGACTTCGGAGATAGCGAAGTGGCACTTGGCAGGGTTAAGCTTAAAACTGTGGTATGTTAAGCGTTGTATCACCTTCTGCACCGTCCTAACGTGTTCGTCATAACCGTCACTGGCGATAACTATGTCATCGATATAGTGGTGAACCGGTAAGCCATCAAGTATTGTACTCAAGGTACGTTGAAACTGCTGCGTGAGTACATGAAGACCGAACGGTGCTGATGTGAACGAGTACTGATAACGTTCGTGTGTAAAACTAAATAAGTATTGTGAGTCTGGATGGATGGGCAGCCTGTGGTATGCAGCCGATATGTCCAGCGTCGTGTAGTACTTCTTACTCTTGAGGCGAGATATGAGTTCGTTGACCTTGGGGATCAGGAACTGGTCACCAGGAATAAGCGCGTTAACGGCACGCATGTCTAAACACACGCGTACCTTCTTGACGTTGCCTTCCGCATCGAATGTCGGTACCGCAAGGAGAGGAAGATTAACAGTCGTTGGTGTCGTTCGTTTCGTGATCACCAAATCCGTCAACCACTTCTTCACTTGTTCATCCACATAGGGGAGCCATCGATCGGATACGAAGTTACGCGCCGATCGCCGCATCTGCAACGCTTGTTCATGGGTTACTGGGATGGTTACCTCACTCCCTTCCAGACGACAGCGCGCGTTGTCGGCAATTTTCGCATTGGCTTCCAAATCCTGTGCCAACCGTTCGCGTACATCGACGGTCCGTCGTGTTAGGTGCCTGTCGGCGTGGTATGGGTTCGAGGAGCTCTTCTAGTTCTGTGGGGTCTATTGGTGCAAGTGGCGATTGGATACCGCCTATGTATAGGCCCAAGCCTTTCAACATATCTTGCCCCACTATAACATCTATACCCGTCGGCAAGTTCATCAATTCTAATGAACCGTCGATAATTCTGGTACCGTACCTTATAGGTACCACTTCCGTCGTCCCCAGTCGAGGAGTTCGCACCGCCTTGTCAGCTAAATATATAAATGACCCAGGTGGTGCCGGAGTTATTGGTCGGCCAAGGAGGTCTGCGGATGTCTGTGAGATACAACTTCTATTTGCTCCCGTGTCTATCAAGGCTTTGAACGTACGTCCGTTGATTTGTACTTGAATATAGACTCGGTTGTCTGACGTCAGCAATGGGTCTTGTATTGCCATCACTGCTCCAATCGTGGTAACAAATATGAAGCTCCTATCCGACTCAGACACCCCACCCCTCATGCATGATCGGCTACCGACTCCCACGTCTCATAGGTGTGGTTTGGTGGTGACGTCATGTGCTCGAAGTCTTCGTAAAGGATCGTGTTGATATGAATCTCTGTAGCTTCCGATGGTGGAGCCAAGTCTTCGTCCTGTGTAATCGCATTCACCTGTACTTGAGGCGTCGGACGTATTGTAACTACGTCTCTAGTCTGGGATGTATTCTGCCCCTGTCCTGCGGTTGACGTTGTGGACGGTCTGTGTACCGATTGTACGTCCCTCAAAGGACGGTTGTTGTCGTATAGCCTTGCCCGACCCTCTGCGCTCACCGCTTGCGACGCCCTGAAATGATGACACCGTGGGATGTGCCTACCACCTGGTGGCGCCTGTGCCTGGCACCCCGCACAAGTCGTTGGTACCGTAGGTTGGGGCCGTTGAGTCCAATTCTGCGTTTGTCGTCTACTCGTCTGTAGGTTGGGGCGGCTATTGGTGTGGTCGCGACTTCCATTGGTCGTCGGGCCCTCGCGGTTGTTGCGACCCTGGAAACGTGCTGCCGTACGTTGCTGTGCATCCTGAATGTCAGGGCTCAACAGCTGTATAAGCTCGTGTGTCTCCATCAGTTGCCATTTGGGATGCAACTGTAGAGTACGTTCATACGTACGGCCGTTGAGAGCTTCTTCTAACAGTTGTACAATGCAGTGGTTCACTAAATTCTGTTGGAAGTCGGCATCTGTCTGGCACCGTTCACGTGCCCTCCTGTGGTTCTCCATGAGCTGTGTCATTTGTTCCATAAGAGGAGTGTGCATGTTCCGACTTTGGCCCTTGGCTAACTTGCGAAACGCGGGATCGACAGTGGCTTGTGTTTCGTGAACAGATCTGTTCGATCTGTAGTTGAGGTGTGCATGTCTTCAACCGTTCAGAGTTGTCGCGGATGTAGTCCAGCGTTGACTTCTCCGCCTTGAAGTAAGATAGTACCTTATGAAACCATGTAAGGTTCCAACTCTCGTCCAGCCCTGCGATTTGTGCGTTCTTGAACGCCTCGAGGAGAGCCCCTCTTGTGTCCCGTTCCATAATATCATGTAGGTAGTATCTGTTCGACGGCCAATCAGGCCACGTACGTGGTGAAGGTACGGGACGCTTCTCTACCGGTCGGGACTCTAATGTAGCTCGAAGTGTCTCAATCACGCCCCGAAGAGCTTCAGCTCGAGCCGTGTTATTCTCCTCGATTGCTTGGCATAGCTCGTCACTTAACTGTAGTATCCGTGCGTGTAGCGCCTGTCGCCTTTTCTCGATACTAGCCGGTGTGGGCGGAGGCACTGTTGTCTCCTTCTCTTGTCGTTTAGGTGTCTGTACATATTCACTGGGCGCTTCTTTCTCGCCCCACTGACGTTGCTGTTGTTGGCGCAGGTTCGTACTTAATCGGTCCTGTCTATTCTTCACCGCCTGCTTACCTTGAGGATTCTGTCTGGCTAATACTTGTTCATGTGCGAACTCTTGAAAAGTTGGTGTGTTCTCACTGGCAGACAGAGTATCATCCTCCTCGGTTGAACTGTCCTCTGACCCTGGTGATTTGTACCCAAGTCCATAAAACGGACGCTCACAGCCTTGAATTCGGAAGGTAGGGTTGTCTTCGTCCTCTGGTACTGCCTGTACCCGTTCGTGTGCGTCAGAAGAACTCTCCTTAGCGGCCGGCCCTATTGTAGTTCGTCCGGCGTTTATGCGCTGTAACCTCTGTTCGTATTTTTTCAAAGAGAGACTGCTGTTGTGTCATCAGCTCCGTGAGTTTCTGAGCTGACGATTGTTCCCGTGCCGTTTCCTTGTTGTTGGTACGGTTCCGGTGACGCTTCCGCTTGTTAGGTGGGAGGCGTGGTGGGTCATTACTGGGAAATAAGGCCCCTGGAGTATCCCGAGACGAACGAGGGGACAGCCCTTCACTGGCTACCTGTTCACCAATAAAAGTCTGACTACTGTCCGCACGCAGGTCGGGTACTTCCTTGGTCTCACCCTCGAATATGACATCCTCGTCAGATTGTGCAGGTCCATTTTTTTGTTTGCTGTTGGTGGCTGCTTGTCGTCCGCGGAAATAATGTGTGGAGCCCCAAGATGTGTCTGTTGTTGCCCCTCCAGTGCCTGACCTGAGTGCGGAGCGGAGCGTTCCGTATGGGACTGACGACGTTTAGTTCCACGTCGGTCGATATCATCTTCCTTGCGGCGCTCAGGATTCAAGAGTTGCTGTCTACGACTTTGGCGGGGTAGGACATGGTTGGTGAGTTGTTTGTCAATGGAGAACTAGAAATGTGTGCGAATGAACTGATAGAGTACTGAATATAAATATCCATTTTCTATTAAATTTCATCCTTCAAACACATAACGTCTCGACATCGATCTCCGAGGAACTCGTGGGTTCCCTCGTGACTGTTTTATTTCCTACACTAACATAAGTAGTGTGGATAGTCTATATACTCTAACACTACCAGCTGTCTTACTCTTCATCCCACAATAACATATGGTTGAGTGCCTCATTAGTCGGAGCCACTTCTTGTTCTACTCCTCGCCAGCTCTTACTCCGGCCTAATGACGGCCTATTCGCAGGACCCTGTTGGGAACTTCCCTCATCGCTCCTCTTTTACTCTTCTTACCCGTGATGTCCTTGTCATGTGCTGTTGCGGTTGTTGGAATATGCTTCTTGATCTAAGAACGATTGCTCGTTATTGCACTCCTAAACTAAGCTGCCGTCAACCACACCTTCTGTGCATACTGTTGATCCTCTCCGTTGACCTGATTTATCTGGAAGTTCTAGTGATTTGAGTGTGTTCGCATATCATTTTCACAATTTAACCTTGTATTTACTTGCATCGTTCGTGTTATGTGCGCCCCCACCCTTACCCATATATGCTCCTAATAACTCACAGGTGCTTACTTGTGTCTCTGTATGCTTCCTAATATCCCATTCTGAAAACTTTTGTAAAATAATCTAGTATGCCGCTGATTCTTTGCGTCATCGTACTAACCGAGTCGGTACTAACCATGTACATCTCCCATCTCTATTACACTACTGTGGATCCTAAAGAACTTTCTTCTAACAACTTCTTAAATACAATTTAAGCTCATTAGCTTGCAATACGATTTGTACTTGTCTCACACTGAAAACAACCTTCCTACCTGTACTCACACATGACTACTTATCTGTGGATTCTGACTGATTGTCTGATTTCGTCATTTGATCGTCGTGAGACTTTCCTTGTTGACCCTGGTTAATGTTCTGCTTGATTGGAATGTTCGCTCTTCGGGTTCACTCGTATTAGTAGATTCTTTTTCTTCATCCTCGTCGTCCACACGTCGTTAATCCAATCTAAATCGTTCAATTCAATCTAAAATCGTTCGGATAATCTAAATCGTTCAATTTGATGCGACATTCTCTGTTCGCATTGTCTTTCAATTGTTATACTTATAACAAAAAAAATATGTGCCAGCTACTGACTAATTCATATTCTGTAGCTTTCTCTGTAATTACTAATAAACTAACAACTTCTATGGTAAGTTAAAATGTAGTAAGTATACGCGAGATAACTGTATCTCAACGTTCTCCTCCTCAGGGAGGGACGTTGTTCATTTATTAGTAATTATAAACAGTAATCCTAAAATGACTGACTCTTAAATGAGTCATTAGTCATGTGCTGTAAAACCAGCAAAAACCTAAAAACCCAGTTTATCAGATTATTCTGATAAACTGTAAAACTTGTAATAAACCTAAAATAATCAAATAAATATAAGTACTTGTATTCTGACCACAAGCCGCAAATGAGGCTCAGTGCGGTATTATCTATTTTGAGGTATTTGAAACACTGACGTGGTCTACAAATAGGATAACCTCTGTGTGAATTTGAATTACAGAACTAATTTTAAGGATGACTCACTGATAAAGCCTTTAAGAAGACTTATACCTACTACTGAGGGACAAAGGACGGTATTCGAGAAAAGAAACTACTATGCAGAGGTGAAGCTAATGTGCGAAGATTGTACGAGGACTCATGTACTACCTATCAAACTTTAGTATCAAGTCCAAGGTAACCATGATCGTTCCGTAAGGAACGGGGTAGCAGACAAATGGATACCATGGGTAATAGACAGGTGCAAAAGTGGATTCAAATTTGGTCATAAGTTTGGATACAAACTTCACAAGTCAACTGCCAATCGCTAACCGTGCCATTCCATTTCAGCTCTGTAGAACTTCGAGAAAGTAGTAATGTTTTCAAACTATATTAAACTGAATGCATTAATTTAGTCAGGGTCAGTTCATTATTCCCCGTGTCAACGACATGATTGGTAACATCAAAGGGAAGAGCCTATGGCTATCCACGATCTGGATCTAACCGCGTACCATCGCTCCCGATTCTTTACCTGATTCTCAGTATCTATTCAGTTTCACACATGGCTAAGAGCCAGTATTCTTTCTGTCTGGAGTTGAGCCTGCCTTGAAACTGTTGGGGAAGCCAATTCTGAGGTTGGTACAGAGGATATTTCTGAGGATGACTGACTCGACCCTAAAGCCTTGGAAGAAGAGAGGTATCTACTACCGCGGGAAAGGCTCGCCAGCGTCGGTGTATCACCTAGGTCTGAAGTGGAAGCCTCAGGACCCGCTTGCCCCTACCACGTGCCGCCAAATATTGGGGATTCACGTCGAAACTTGCTGGAATATTCACAAATACGAAATGTCGGGGACATTATAACTCCACATCTAAAGGACAAATATCGCACAAATCCGGAGTGAGAAGAAGTATTGACCTGTCCGAAAAATTTCGGTTTCGCCATCGATGGAGAAGCCATTCCATCCAGCTCAAATCTTGGGGCCGAAGCTGAGGACGCCATAACTCGACAACGAGTGGTTGGATCCTCTCAATCTCGACGCCAATTGAACCGCACTGAAGCGCTCTTGAAGGAGCTAGCGGCAGCAGCAGTTGTGGACCCCTCTATCGTGTCCCACGTGGCTGATATTCTTCCTCACCGAAGAAGAAAAAAATTCCGGGCCGAGTTTCGAACCCGAGACCTACTGGTTTACCAGCCAGTATGTTTACTACTAAGCCAGTTACCACTGGCGAGAGAGAAATATTTCAAAATTTAATCTCTATAACTCTGATGCTACCATTGACCATCCTCTTGACAAACCTAACCCTGTCAGAGGATATGATCGTATGGAACTCGATGAGGCTTACCATCCTCGTAATATCGACCCTCATTTGCCAACTAACCCTGGTAATCACGATTTTGGCAATCGCTACACCAGTACCTCGTTAGAGAGTTCCCGCTCTAATCCTGAGGATGAGGAAGTGAGAACCAGACATACTCGTCTCTCAGGCTATTACGCTCTGGTATGCAAGTCCTTGAGGACCGTCTATTGAATGACTCTGACCTTGACGATAGGAAAGCGGATAACATTCGCTATCTAATCGATAACAAGAGAAAGGAAATAGACACCATCTTGGCACTAGCAGCCCGTAGCACTGAGCATGAGCCTCGTGAACACTTAGAACCAAGCTTTATAAAGCAGCTAGTAACGCGCAGGCTGAGGTCGATTTCTCTACTAATGAGAGTACAGTGGAGACACTGAAGGCCTTCTTTTAAGGAGTCTGCCAGCCTTAAGGATAAGCAGATGATGAATGCCTTTATTCATTTCTGTGAGCCAGGTGAATGGCGAACTATCTTGAAGGCCCATGAGCCCAACTGGAAAGCCTTTTACCCCTGGCACCAGTTGCGTGATAATATACTTAACACCTTTTTTTGAAGATGCACGTGACCGTGAACTTCTAAAGTCTCGCAAGTTCTTTGCGAACGATACCACTATTCGAGGTGCTCTAGCTCATATGACACATATGAATACTCGGATGGGTGGTCGTACCTATACTGGCGAATATTTATTAATTTGTCAGATGATGGAGACTCTGGGAACTAACCTCTTTAAGAAAGTCAATGATGACATCATCGCCTATGGTGATTTGCGATCTATGCCTTGGTCTGTCTTTGAGAAGATAGTTCACAAGCATACCAATTCCTCTACTAGAGTACTTAGTACCACGAGCTACACCCAGCCCACTAAGCGAAACGCAGTAGAGACTAATACTGCGCGTAGTACTAAGAAACCTCGCACTACTACTGAGGGGGGTACTGGCTCTACTTCTACCGAACCGAAAGGTGATAAGAAGGTGAGAGCGCCTTGCAAGAAGTGTGGTTACAACCTCACAAAACGTAATGGCAAGTGGAATGGTAGACACGACCCTGTTATGTGCACCAGGCAAGCCAGATTTTGGACACTATATGAAAGAGTGTGCTACTTGCAAGGGTACTAACGGTTGGCACAAAGAGGATTGCAAGGACTTACCGGACGTCCAAGTTAAGCACTGACAGTACCATATGTGCGCACTAGAGCAAGATTATGAGAAAATGTTTAATAAAATCCATACCAAAGGAGATGAACGTATCTTTCAAACAGTTTTCGTAAATGGAGAAAAAGTTATGGCACTATTTGATCCAGGGGCTGAAGTCTCTGCTATCTCATGCCGAGTAGCCTACGCTACAGATATGGCTGTCCATAACGAAACAACTGATTTAATCTTGGGAAATGGCAAAGTTACTACTTGCGAACAAGCCATTGACTATGCACACATAATGCTGTCAGATAGAAGAGAAGTGAAGACTCACCTAATCGTTACTGACATGTCTCAGAAATACGATTTAATTATAGGTATGACTGATCTTCTCAGTTTAGGTATAACACTCACTGGTCTGCCTAATGGGCTAGACCCGAATAAAGATCAGTCAGATGATAATATGTTAAAGATACCTAAACCTCCGGAAGGTGAAGCAAAGGATATGATTCCGCACTTCACCGATATAATTATGGACTTAATTATACAAAACAGGAAGATTCCAATAACTGACTGGTGTATGTTTAAGTTCTCTAATGGGTATGTTAGACTTGACTTAACAAACGTCGACTTCTCTAAGTTAAAGTGTCCTTCACATAACTACGTGAGTTGGAGACACAAAGACGTTGTCAAAACCCAAATCGAAGATTGGTTAAAACAGGGTCTAATTGAAATCAATTATGATGCAACCCCAGTTAACTTAGCTCTCTTAGCGGTCGATCAATATAAATCTGATGGAACGTTTAGTAAAACAAGAGTAGTATTAGACCTGTCGCCAATCAACAAACTAATTCCGCAACATAGTTTTCCCTTACCTAAGATAAGCGAGATACTACGCAAAATGGAGGGTGCGACTATCTTTCCAAGATAGACTTAAAAGCTGCATTCCATCAACTACAAATATATCAGCCTCATAGGAAATACTTTTCCTTTACTTGGCAAGGTAAGAAGTACCAGTTTAAAGGTGCACCTGGAGGCTTACACATGTTACCTTCTTTCTTCCAACAAGTTATGATGGAACTATTTGCGGACCTGTCGTATAACGTATCAGTCTATTTAGATGATATAGTTATCTTTACAAAGACAGCACACGAACATGCTAAACTCGTTAAAGAAGTCTTAAAGCGACTTAATCATGCTAAACTTAAGATTAACGAAGACAAGTGTTCTTTGCTAAAGATACTATACACTTACTTGGCTACAAAGTATCTGCAGCAGGGGTAGAAATTGATCCTGGCAAGAAACAGTTTCTGTTGGATTTATCAACACCAATTACTGGAAGAGATGTGAACTCTGTGTGTGGGTTTGTTAACTTCTTCTCGGATTCGGTACCGCATCTTTCTCATTACTTAAAGCCTTTCAGTCACCTACGGCTGCACAAAGGATTTTTGGGAAAGCTTTGGACTAAAGAATGTGATGATGCATTTAAACTAGTCAAAAGTAAAGTAATGGACGCACCCATCATGCAGTACCCTGTGGATGGTGTCCCATTCCAAGTAGCAACCGACGCTTCAGATCGAGCGGTAGGTGGAGTGCTTTACCAAACGATAAATGGTAAACCGCGCTACATACAATTTTTAGCATAGAGTTATAATAAGAGTCAACGGAATTACCCTACCGTTAAACAAGAGCTCCTTTGCTATAGTTACTGCGCTAAGACAGTTTAAAGACTACCTTTATGGAAGTTACTTTACTGTCGCCTGTGATCAAAAGTCTTTAACATACATAAAAGATATGAACCCTGATTCACAGTTGGTGAGCCGCTGGCATGACATTATTGCCAAGTTCGCTTTTAATATAACACACATACCAGGAATACATAACCATCTTCCTGACATGCTCTCTCGACTTGTGCCCGACTACCAGAAAACAGTCAAGGAGTTATTAGCAACCGATTGGATGCTAAATAAGAAATGGTTTAACCTCGCTCAATCACGATGGGGTCCATTTACTGTTGATATGTTCGCCGCAGAACATAACAAACAGGTTTCTGAATATAGGTCGTTGACTCATCCTAAAGGTGATGCATTTCAGCTTGACTTATCAAAGCATAATGCGTGGGCTAACCCACCTTGTCAACTTATCGCACAGTTGTTAAATTATGTTAATATTACTAAATCTACCATTACGCTGTGTTGTCCCTTACGTAACTCCGACCCATGGATACGTGATTTAATTAATATGATTCAAGACGAACCTATTTATGTCGACCGTGAAACCGGCACGTTCTTGTATCAGGATCCTATTCTATTAAGAAGACACCTTGGAAACACACCATTGTTTGTCGCATCGGTCCTGCAGGTACCACTAAGTGGAAACCCTCAACCGAATTCTTAGCTAAACTAGAGGAGTCTAAAGAGTTTGAACAAAAAGCTCAAGACTCGTACAACACATGCACCCAACAAGATTGCAGTCGAGGTAATGCCGATTGAAACGGCATTAGATCGTACAAACATGGAACTAGCTAAGGCCATGGATCAAAGACTCAAAACTCTAAGAGAACCTGAAGCTCGCACTCAACTACTTAAAGCGCTGCTTAAAGAACAGCCAGGAGTTGCGAAACAACTGAAGAAGATACTTCAACAATCCAATGTTGTCAATTATGTATCTCAGGAGTCTACCCCTCCTGATACTGAGGTTGCCCTTTCCAACAGGACTATGGTTCATCCAGCCAGCGTTACGCAGAATCTGACTGACTTAGAGGAGCTCGAAAGTAGAGTTAAAATTATACATAATTTAACGCATCGAGCATTTGAGCATACTTATAAAATGGCTATTCGTGCAGGGCTTGATCACCCGGCGCTGAAAGAAACCATACGTGAAGTATACCGACGCTGTACTGATTGTGAAAAGAACCAGATCAAGCGATACGGTTGGGCACCCCTAAAAGTGTGACAGAAGACCAACCGATGCGCCGAGTCATAGTCGATTTGGTTAAACTCCCGCGATCCAAGCATACTGGCGATGTATATATCTGTCATTTCTTATGTGTGGCTTCGGGCTATAACTTGCTTTATGCAATACCGAACAAACGTCCACAAACAGTGGCAGAATTATGCTATCACGTCTTCAATGACTTCGGTTTCCCCCGAGTACTATGTTCTGATAATGGTAGTGAGTTTTGTACCGACGTAATGGAGGCACTTATACTCGTATCAGGCATGACCCATAGGCGTGGTGTTCCTTACAAACCTCAAACGCAGGGTGCAAATGAGACACGTCATAGAGAACTTAAGAAACTCTTGCGTACCGCACTAGACGATGTTGAGGATATGTGGCCTTATCATTTGAAATGGGTTCAGACTCAAATGAATAACTGCATGAATCCTCAAACTGGAACACTCCTCCCAGTTTCACTATTTTTTTGGCCGCTATAGTGAATTACAAGCAACGTTTGATAAAACTGCGCCCGAGAAACACGTTACCCCGTGGCTACAAAAGATTGAGCATATGCAGAACGTTGTTTACCCCTGTTTACTCGAGCACAAGAATCGTGTCCTACTTAAAGCGTATGACCGATGGAATAACACTAAGAACATTGTTCAGTTCAAAGTCGGCGATTACGTTAACATTATAAATCGAAACGCCAACGTTACCGAACTCTCTTCTAAGACGATAGGACCTTTTGTTATTTACTACCATGATGAGAAGAGTGATACTTACGAAGTGAATAACATTGATGGTACTAGCGCAACCAATCTAGGCACTCACCGTATCCCTACCTCCGAACTCTCATTCGCTCGCTCATTTGATTCTGATGTACCAGTTATGGAGTCACAAGTCAAAGATATAATTGACAAAACATCCGAAGACGGTTACACTTACTACAAGACCCGTTTCATGGATGGGACAGTAGCTTGGCTAACCTCCGATGCATTTCGTGAATCTCGCGACTTTCTTCGTATCTTTAATAAGAAATGGAATAAGCGTTTACATAAGAACACACGAGATAAACGAAAAGGGTTTCCTCAGGTGACTACAAACCCTGACGGATCTGAAATTCCCTATTTGCCACCTACTTCCTACGTGACTAAACTTTCTGATCTGCTTACCAACAGTGCAGAAAATTGTTTTCAAACTTACTTACTAATGAAGAACAGCCTTTGGCTATTACCTTACCAAATAATAAACGTAAGGCGCCTACATCGGAAATGGTTACTGGACCAAATACTAAACGACATAGAGTACAACATGAGTCTTGAACTCGTACATATAGGCACATACTTACTCGATAAGTCATGACCGAAACCGTTTTTTTACTTTGGTTTTCGCTTTACCAACTAGATCGTATCTTAACGTACGTTCGTAGTTCTAAAAGCTACTGGGGGCTATGTAGAAATACGGCCTCCGGTCAGTCTAAAATATCAAGATCAATTGAGATAATACATTGGTTTTATTTGTATTTTAAATAATTTAGTACAAGCTCTTTTTCCAATATTTCCAAAGTGTTCTAAATTCACTTTGATGGCTCCAATAGCCTGAGTATTTGGTATGACTCATCTACTTGGACCTATTTGAGACATTAGTAGATGTAGGATATTATAAACTAAATTTTATAATCTCTGAACTACTACTTATAGATTTTGGTCCTCCCGCCAATCTCCAAAATCCAATAAGTCTTTTTCTTTTTTTAACTTTTCTTCAGATGGAACTTTAATTATATCAGCTAATGTATTAACGTGACTTACGTTATTATGTCTATTTACAAATTAGGCAAGTGGTCATGAACACTTAGTACTTCTAGTGAAAATTATTCAATAAAGAACAGCTAGAGGTACGCCCTGTGTGGTCGAGGATATTTAGGCTCTTAACAAGAGGCAGTCCCGATCATTCTTACACAAGCTACCACTGCTAAATCCTAACTGACTAAATTGTATTTTAGTTTAATATAGTTTGAAACCTAGTAATTTCCATCGAAGTTTACAAGTCTTTACTTCTCTTCTGTCTGACAAGATTATATGTACATAATCAATGGCTCTTTGCAAGTAGTAACTTTGCCATTTTCCAAGATTAAATTAGTTGTTTCGTCATGGATAGCCATATCTGTAGCGTAGGCTACTCGACGTGAGATAGCAGAGACTTCAGCCCCTGGATCAAAAAGTGCTATAAATTTTTCTTCATTTACATAAACGGTTTGAAATATACGTTCATCTCTTTTGGTATAGATTTTATTGAAGAATAAAGTCGCTAAATGTACATTGAAAATGTGGAAAAGAGTCACTAAATGTACATTCACCCTTTTCCTCGATGAAAACATACTGAAATATGGATTAAATATGTACATATGTACATTTAGTGACAATCCCAATTTTTTATGTACATTTATTGACTTTATCGTGCAAAATTTGCATGAATGTAATTTTAAAAGCCTTCGGCTATATCCATTTTTTTACGAATAAATGTGTTGAGGGGGGGGGTATGTTGTCTTTTATTGATTGGTGTTTTTATATGCTGCTTCATTCAAGCTTCTCTCACGGCCTGGTTCGCAACTCACGCGGTCTGTGATGCTCTTTACAGGAATATACGAGAATAGTGTTTCGAAAATCCATTTTCTAATTCTGTTCTCATGTTGGACGCTTGTGACATATTCGTGCAAAGACAATGCCTCCAGATCATGCACGAGTTGCGAATTTTCTGATACTGCTCTAGCATAGGCACAAAGCAAATCCCCACAGCTAAAACTGTCGTGTTGGTTTATACCGCCTACTTTTAGGCTGTATGTAACATTGTCTGTGGGGTAACATTTCATCCATCTAACAGGATTTGTCATACCATCTAAAATAGTAACTGTAGCGTTAGTTCTGTACAATGTAACAGTCGCCATGTTTCAATGTGCGTTGCTATGATTCCATGGGATCAATACAGATCTCTTTTTGAACACCTGTGGTGGTCCCTTTAGTTGTAAGCTTTCTACCCTACGATACTTGTACACCAAGTACTTCATCTATACTCTGTATGTATCAGCATCACAGAAACGAACAGCCAGAGAGGGTAATTGTGATAAATGGTAGAATACCCCGGATATAAGCGAGCCATTGATCCAATCCCCTGGTTTGCAGTATTGTACTACAATGTTCTCCTGCAAGATCCAGCCGCCGACATAAAAATAACTTCGACTCTGCCATAGTACCTTTCAGCGTATATCTTCCATTGTCGACTCACTTGGCCCAAGCTTCAAACGATAATTTACCGACCACTTCTTCCCATCAATCTTTCCTGAACCACTACAGCGACTATGAGAGCCATACCATATGCTCATACATTGTAACATACATATGCTTGTCATTTTTTTGAAATAAATAATATTATCCCTATCCAGCGACAGGACTGTAAGTATTCTATACTACCTCATAGTGGCTAATACTACCCTAAAGTTAGCTACACGCTAGTTACCATACCTAGATCTTATTGATTTTCCTTTTCTTGAGCTATCACTATGGCTAAATGAAACTCTAAAGGCAAGGGAGCCGCCAGCTCTAAGCCTGCTAAGCCTGTTGAGGTTCCTGAGGTTACTGGGGACGCTGGTCCGTCTGGTACTGAGCCTGCCGTTGAAGCTGTAGAGGTCGCCGTTTCTGAGCTTGGTTCTGATGAAAACTCTGAAGACGTCGGACCTTAAAACCTTGGAAGATGAGGTCTCAACTGCCGCGGAAAGGCTCGCAAGCGTCCGTGTGTCTCCTAGTAGTGCAGCCTGAGGCATCAGCTTGCCATCTGACCGCGAAATGTCAGATATTGAAAAGGCTATATCTCCTGAACAAGTGGAAGAATTGTGTGGACCATACGTATGGTCGCTGGATAACCTTAATTAATATACTATTACCCCCCTGACTAGATAGACTGAAAGATAATTAAACTCTAACCTTTGTGTATCTATTGGGCCCACCCTCACACCACTTTAAATGTCTCTCTCCAATTATTTCGCACAAGTTGTACTCGAGATTTTTTTACCCTGTAGTCGGTAGTAGAGTGAGTGAGTGATAACCTTCTTTTTGGAGCTGAAATCTGTCCCCGAGGCAAACTCTAATCTTTAGGGGGGTCTCTCCATACTATTATACTAACAACCCTATCGCTAAAAAATATGGTGTGAAAAAGTAGTGGGTGTGCCTAGGAAGCACTCCAAATATCTGGGGTTCTCACTCTCTCACGTAGTACCAGGAATCAACCTCGCCAGACATATGGAATCCCTGATTGCAGCATTGTCACTGGGTATCGCCTTTTTCCGCGCTTATGGCTTCCATGGCTTCAGCTGTCGACACCGCCGCAACCGACTTGTGATGTTCAGAACATTCACCCTATCCACGACTAAATATGGGCTGAACATTGTTGCCTGGGCTCCGCCTATATGGAAGGATGCGTTGGACCCCTGTTCGAGCGCTTTTAACTCAGCACTCATCCAAGCAGCAGTCATCATCACGGGCACTAAATACCCTCGGTTTCCCAAACATCAAACAAACTTACTTCACTTTTGCGGCCTGCTCCCCGCGCGACCATTCGCAGACTACCTCTGAGGTTGCCTGGGAATACAACTCGACTCAATGGCCAGCACAAATCCACTTACCCCCTCTGACGCAACCCGCCTGGGCCCACGACGACAAACCATCACTGCGCTTCCCGTACGGTATCTATGCTCACCTGAAAACTGTAAACAAAGCCAGGGCGGGCGTACACCCGACCATTTAGCCCTTAGCCAACGTTGTGACGACATCAGGAAGAACTCAACAAAACGTTGGTCCAACAAGGAGATCGCGGCAATGGCCCGGCGCCAATATTACTACCAACTAGTTATGGGTAAACCGCCAACCTCAAACCGACCGAGACACAGCCAGACACGACAGCTTCAATCGCTGCTTCGAGTCTACACCAATTCGGCTCTGTGCTATGATTGTAACGAATACGTACATGTTCACATTGCTCGACTACCGCACCGACGGCTGTCTCTGCCCTGTCTGCCCCGGTAGCCACAAGTTCACTACCAGCCACTATACCTGCATTCAACAACTGATTCGACGCATCCTGGTGGGTTCAAAACTGCCGCCCATTGGCCCTGACCTCCTTCAGCAATTACATGAGTGCCACGATTTCCACGTTATCTGGACCCCCACGAACACCTTGAATCTTTTCTCCAGCATGTTGAAGAACCACCGTACCTTACCCGTCCCTGACACATCAACAGATGTTCCCCCATACCCCGGCTAATAACGCTGTTGAAGTACTACTTCCAAATTTCGGTTCAACCCAAATCATCGCGCTTGTTGGTTCCGCCTATGATACTTTCGATCCAGGCCAGTCAACACATACCGAATTCATCCGTGGTCTGGTGCGGCATTGGCTTTCGCCCCCCATCCTCGCTCCTCGATCGGATTATGACGGATAACCTGGTCCTTCTCGGTATTTCATACTCTGCACTAACCCATTCCGCGGCACTACACGGCTCAGACCCGATCCGTACCACGGAGGTGGGTACTGTTCTTAGTAGGTCAGCAAGCGGAAATATGGAACATTCGATAGTAACAGTGTTTTGTCAACACCGGCCCGAATTGACTCAGCGCGTATCTTCCATTGTCGACTCACTTGGCCAAAGCTTCAAACGGGGGATTTACTGACCACTTCTTCCCATCAATCTTTCCTGAACCACTACAGCGACTATGAGAGTCATACCATATGTTCATACATTGTAACATACATACTTGTCATTTTTGAAATAAACAATATTACCCCTAATGAATTTTCGAGACCCTTCGGTACCCTGAATTTTGGCAGGTCCCGAATGATGAGTCATGATTCCGGAAATTCATAGTGAGTTTTTTTATTTCAGGGCCCAAGCCAGGGTTAATCGTATATAACCAGGCCCTGATGATTTTCGAGTGTCATTCTCACGAGTCATACTTAAAATTGTCTATGTATATTCACGAACAGAGTGAAAGTGTCTACGAATATACATAGACGATGACGCCATGAGAAAGTTCGAGAACTTCGTAGCAGAGGAGGGTTTTCTAGGCCCGTGCCTTTCCCTCACTCACTACGAGTGTAATAGTTATAGTTAATAGCCTAGGATGTTAGTAGTACAAGTTCGCTCGTCGGGAATAGATAGAGATAGGTCCCGGCGGACTATAAAAGCAGTCTACGTCCAGCGTTAGAGTTCAGACTTTCACTAAGAACATAAGAAAAACAAGGTCGAAGAGGACTAAAGACTGCTTATATCGTAAACCCTAAGAATAAAGCTACTACTACCGAATTTTGGGATTTTATGATTTTTTGCGCCAAAACTGTGATAATCATTTTTTGGGCCGACTTTTGATTTGGAGAGTAGTAAGGGACCGAATTTTGGGAAATTCGAGGGACCTTATAATTTGTAAAAAAAAAACAATAGTTGGGTGTTCTATTTCAGGCTAAATATGTTGG
>LUCW03001605.1:60000-87127 GCA_001586965.3 Sphaeroforma sirkka | reverse complement strand
AGAAGACGCCTTGAAACACACCATTGTTTGTACGCATCGGTCCTGCAGGTACCACTAAGTGGAAACCCCTCAACCGAATTCTTAGAAGCTAAACTAGAGGAGTTCTAAAGAGTTTGAACAAAAAGCTCAAGACTCGTACAACACATGCACCCAACAAGATTGTAGTCGAGGTAATGCCGATTGAAACGGCATTAGATCGTAAAAAAACATGGAACTAGCTAAGGCCATGGATCAAAGACTCAAAAAACTCTAAGAGAACCTGAAGCTCGCACTCAACTACTTAAAGCGCTGCTTAAAGAACAGCCAGGAGTGGCGAAACAACTGAAGAAGATACTTCAACAATCCAATGTTGTCAATTATGTATCTCAGGTGAGTCTACCCCTCCTGATACTGAGGCTGCCCTTTCCAACAGGACTATGGTTCATCCAGCCAGCGTTACGCAGAATCTGACTGACTTAGAGGAGCTCGAAAGTAGAGTTAAAATTATACATAATTTAACGCATCGAGCATATGAGCATACTTATAAAATGGCTATTCGTGCAGGGCTTGATCACCCGGCGCTGAAAAGAAACCATACGTGAAGTATACCGACGCTGTACTGATTGTGAAAAGAACCAGATCAAGCGATACGGTTGGGCACCCCTAAAAAAGTGTGACAGAAGACCAACCGATGCGCCGAGTCATAGTCGATTTGGTTAAACTCCCGCGATCCAAGCATACTGGCGATGTATATATCTGTCATTTCTTATGTGTGGCTTCGGGCTATAACTTGCTTTATGCAATACCGAACAAACGTCCACAAACAGTGGCAGAATTATGCTATCACGTCTTTAATGACTTCGGTTTCCCCGAGTACTATGTTCTGATAACGGTAGTGAGTTTTGTACCGACGTAATGGAGGCACTTTATACTCGTATCAGGCATGACCCATAGGCGTGGTGTTCCTTTACAAACCTCAAACGCAGGGTGCAAATGAGACACGTCATAGAGAACTTAAGAAACTCTTGCGTACCGCACTAGACGACGTTGAGGATATGTGGCCTTATCATTTGAAATGGGTTCAGACTCAAATGAATAACTGCATGAATCCTCAAACTGGAACACTCCCGTTTCACTATTTTTTTGGCCGCTATAGTGAATTACAAGCAACGTTTGATAAAACTGCGCCCGAGAAACACGCTACCCCGTGGCTACAAAAGATTGAGCATATGCAGAACGTTGTTTACCCCTGTTTACTCGAGCACAAGAATCGCGTCCTACTTAAAGCGTATGACCGATGGAATAACACTAAGAACATTGTTCAGTTCAAAGTCGGCGATTACGTTAACATTATAAATCGAAACGCCAACGTTACCGAACTCTCTTCTAAGACGATAGGACCTTTTGTTATTTACTACCATGATGAGAAAGAGTGATACTTACGAAGTGAATAACATTGATGGTACTAGCGCAACCAATCTAGGCACTCACCGTATCCCTACCTCCCGAACTCTCATTCGCTCGCTCATTTGATTCTGATGTACCAGTTATGGAGTCACAAGTCAAAGATATAATTGACAAAACATCCGAAGACGGTTACACTTACTACAAGACCCGTTTCATGGATGGGACAGTAGCTTGGCTAACCTCCGATGCATTTCGTGAATCTCGCGACTTTCTTCGTATCTTTAATAAGAAATGGAATAAGCGTTTACATAAGAACACACGAGATAAACGAAAAGGGTTTCCTCAGGTGACTACAAAACCCTGACGGATCTGAAATTCCCTATTTGCCACCTACTTCCTACGTGACTAAACTTTCTGATCTGCTTACCAACAGTGCAGAAAATTGTTCAAACTTACTTACTAATGAAGAACAGCCTTTGGCTATTACCTTACCAAATAATAAACGTAAGGCGCCTACATCGGAAATGGTTACTGGACCAAATACTAAACGACATAGAGTACAACATGAGTCTTGAACTCGTACATATAGGCACATACTTACTCGATAAGTCATGACCGAAACCGTTTTTTACTTTGGTTTTCGCTTTACCAACTAGATCGTATCTTAACGTACGTTCGTAGTTCTAAAAGCTACTGGGGGCTATGTAGAAATATACGGCCTCCGGTCAGTCTAAAATATCAAGATCAATTGAGATAATACATTGGTTTTTTTATTTGTATTTTAAATAATTTAGTACAAGCTCTTTTTTCCAATATTTCCAAAGTGTTCTAAATTCACTTTGATGGCTCCAATAGCCTGAGTATTTGGTATGACTCATCTACTTGGACCTATTTGAGACATTAGTAGATGTAGGATATTATAAACTAAATTTTTATAATCTCTGAACTACTACTTATAGATTTTGGTCCTCCCGCCAATCTCAAAATCCAATAAGTCTTTTCTTTTTTTTAACTTTTCTTCAGATGGAACTTTAATTATATCAGCTAATGTATTAACGTGACTTACGTTATTATGTCTATTTACAAATTAGGCAAGTGGTCATGAACACTTAGTACTTCTAGTGAAAATTATTCAATAAAGAACAGCTAGAGGTACGCCCTGTGTGGTCGAGGATATTTAGGCTCTTAACAAGAGGCAGTCCCGATCATTCTTACACAAGCTACCACTGCTAAATCCTAACTGACTAAATTGTATTTTAGTTTAATATAGTTTGAAACCTAGTAATTTCCATCGAAGTTTACAAGTCTTTACTTCTCTTCTGTCTGACAAGATTATATGTACATAATCAATGGCTCTTTGCAAGTAGTAACTTTGCCATTTTCCAAGATTAAATTAGTTGTTTCGTCATGGATAGCCATATCTGTAGCGTAGGCTACTCGACGTGAGATAGCAGAGACTTCAGCCCCTGGATCAAAAAGTGCTATAAATTTTTCTTCATTTACATAAACGGTTTGAAATATACGTTCATCTCTTTTGGTATAGATTTTATTGAAGAATAAAGTCGCTAAATGTACATTGAAAATGTGGAAAAGTCACTAAATGTACATTCACCCTTTTCCTCGATGAAAACATACTGAAATATGGATTAAATATGTACATATGTACATTTAGTGACAATCCCAATTTTTATGTACATTTATTGACTTTTATCGTGCAAAATTTGCATGAATGTAATTTTAAAAGCCTTCAACTATATCCATTTTTTTACGAATAAATGTGTTGAGGGGGGGGGTATGTTGTCTTTTATTGATTGGTGTTTTTATATGCTGCTTCATTCAAGCTTCTCTCACGGCCTGGTTCGCAACTCACGCGGTCTGTGATGCTCTTTACAGGAATATACGAGAATAGTGTTTCGAAAATCCATTTTCTAATTCTGTTCTCATGTTGGACGCTTGTGACATATTCGTGCAAAGACAATGCCTCCAGATCATGCACGAGTTGCGAGAATTTTCTCTGATACTGCTCTAGCATAGGCACAAAGCAAATCCCCACAGCTAAAACTGTCGTGTTGGTTTATACCGCCTACTTTTAGGCTGTATGTAACATTGTCTGTGGGGTAACATTTCATCCATCTAACAGGATTTGTCATACCATCTAAAATAGTAACTGTAGCGTTAGTTCTGTACAATGTAACAGTCGCCATGTTTCAATGTGCGTTGCTATGATTCCATGGGATCAATACAGATCTCTTTTTTGAACACCTGTGGTGGTCCCTTTAGTTGTAAGCTTTCTACCCTACGATACTTGTACAAGTACTTCATCTATACTCTGTATGTATCAGCATCACAGAAACGAACAGCCAGAGAGGGTAATTGTGATAAATGGTAGAATACCCCGGATATAAGCGAGCCATTGATCCAATCCCTGGTTTGCAGTATTGTACTACAATGTTCTCCTGCAAGATCCAGCCGCCGACATAAAATAACTTCGACTCTGCCATAGTACCTTTCAGCGTATATCTTCCATTGTCGACTCACTTGGCCCAAGCTTCAAACGATAATTTACCGACCACTTCTTCCCATCAATCTTTCCTGAACCACTACAGCGACTATGAGAGCCATACCATATGCTCATACATTGTAACATACATACTTGTCATTTTTGAAATAAATAATATTATCCCTATCCAGCGACAGGACTGTAAGTATTCTATACTACCTCATAGTGGCTAATACTACCCTAAAGTTAGCTACACGCTAGTTACCATACCTAGATCTTATTGATTTTCCTTTTCTTGAGCTATCACTATGGCTAAATGAAACTCTAAAGGCAAGGGAGCCGCCAGCTCTAAGCCTGCTAAGCCTGTTGAGGTTCCTGAGGTTACTGGGGACGCTGGTCCGTCTGGTACTGAGCCTGCCGTTGAAGCTGTAGAGGTCGCCGTTTCTGAGCTTGGTTCTGATGAAAACTCTGAAGACGTCGGACCTTAAAACCTTGGAAGATGAGGTCTCAACTGCCGCGGAAAGGCTCGCAAGCGTCCGTGTGTCTCCTAGTAGTGCAGCCTGAGGCATCAGCTTGCCATCTGACCGCGAAATGTCAGATATTGAAAAGGCTATATCTCCTGAACAAGTGGAAGAATTGTGTGGACCATACGTATGGTCGCTGGATAACCTTAATTAATATACTATTACCCCCTGACTAGATAGACTGAAAGATAATTAAACTCTAACCTTTGTGTATCTATTGGGCCCACCCTCACACCACTTTAAATGTCTCTCTCCAATTATTTCGCACAAGTTGTACTCGAGATTTTTTACCCTGTAGTCGGTAGTAGAGTGAGTGAGTGATAACCTTCTTTTTGGAGCTGAAATCTGTCCCCGAGGCAAACTCTAATCTTTAGGGGGGGTCTCTCCATACTATTATACTAACAACCCTATCGCTAAAAAAAAATATGGTGTGAAAAAAGTAGTGGTGTGCCTAGGAAGCACTCCAAATATCTGGGGTTCTCACTCTCTCACGTAGTACCAGGAATCAACCTCGCCAGACATATGGAATCCCTGATTGCAGCATTGTCACTGGGTATCGCCTTTTTTCCGCGCTTATGGCTTCCATGGCTTCAGCTGTCGACACCGCCGCAACCGACTTGTGATGTTCAGAACATTCACCCTATCCACGACTAAATATGGGCTGAACATTATTGCCTGGGCTCCGCCTATATGGAAGGATGCGTTGGACCCCCTGTTCGAGCGCTTTAACTCAGCACTCATCCAAGCAGCAGTCATCATCACGGGCACTAAATACCCTCGGTTTCCCAAACATCAAACAAACTTACTTCACTTTTGCGGCCTGCTCCCCGCGCGACCATTCGCAGACTACCTCTGAGGTTGCCTGGGAATACAACTCGACTCAATGGCCAGCACAAATCCACTTACCCCTCTGACGCAACCCGCCTGGGCCCACGACGACAAACCATCACTGCGCTTCCCGTACAGTATCTATGCTCACCTGAAAACTGTAAACAAAGCCAGGGGCGGGCGTACACCCGACCATTTAGCCCTTAGCCAACGTTGTGACGACATCAGGAAGAACTCAA
The DNA here is from genome assembly GCA_001586965.3 of Sphaeroforma sirkka. Lineage (NCBI taxonomy): Eukaryota > Ichthyosporea > Ichthyophonida > Sphaeroforma > Sphaeroforma sirkka. The sequence goes on along the minus strand of LUCW03001605.1, from coordinate 81,650 downwards.
CAAAACGTTGGTCCAACAAGGAGATCGCGGCAATGGCCCGGCGCCAATATTACTACCAACTAGTTATGGGTAAACCGCCAACCTCAAACCGAGACACAGCCAGACACGACAGCTTCAATCGCTGCTTTCGAGTCTACACCAATTCGGCTCTGTGCTATGATTGTAACGAATACGTACATGTTCACATTGCTCGACTACCGCACCGACGGCTGTCTCTGCCCTGTCTGCCCCGGTAGCCACAAGTTCACTACCAGCCACTATACCTGCATTCAACAACTGATTCGACGCATCCTGGTGGGTTCAAAACTGCCGCCCATTGGCCCTGACCTCCTTCAGCAATTACATGAGTGCCACGATTTCCACGTTATCTGGACCCCCCACGAACACCTTGAATCTTTTCTCCAGCATGTTGAAGAACCACCGTACCCTTACCCGTCCCTGACACATCAACAGATGTTCCCCATACCCCGGCTAATAACGCTGTTGAAGTACTACTTCCAAATTTCGGTTCAACCCAAATCATCGCGCTTGTTGGTTCCGCCTATGATACTTTCGATCCAGGCCAGTCAACACATACCGAATTCATCCGTGGTCTGGTGCGGCATTGGCTTGCCCCCATCCTCGCTCCTCGATCGGATTATGACGGATAACCTGGTCCTTCTCGGTATTTCATACTCTGCACTAACCCATTCCGCGGCACTACACGGCTCAGACCCGATCCGTACCACGGAGGTGGGTACTGTTCTTAGTAGGTCAGCAAGCGGAAATATGGAACATTCGATAGTAACAGTGTTTTGTCAACACCGGCCCGAATTGACTCAGCGCGTATCTTCCATTGTCGACTCACTTGGCCAAAGCTTCAAACGGGGATTTACTGACCACTTCTTCCCATCAATCTTTCCTGAACCACTACAGCGACTATGAGAGTCATACCATATGTTCATACATTGTAACATACATACTTGTCATTTTTTGAAAATAAACAATATTACCCCTAATGAATTTTCGAGACCCTTCGGTACCCTGAATTTTGGCAGGTCCCGAATGATGAGTCATGATTCCGGAAATTCATAGTGAGTTTTTATTTCAGGGCCCAAGCCAGGGTTAATCGTATATAACCAGGCCCTGATGATTTTTTTCGTGTCATTCTCACGAGTCATACTTAAAATTGTCTATGTATATTCACGAACAGAGTGAAAGTGTCTACGAATATACATAGACGATGACGCCATGAGAATGTTCGAGAACTTCGTAGCAGAGGGTTTTTCTAGGCCCGTGCCTTTCCCTCTCACTACGAGTGTAATAGTTATAGTTAATAGCCTAGGATGTTAGTAGTACAAGTTCGCTCGGGAATAGATAGAGATAGGTCCCGGCGGACTATAAAAGCAGTCTACGTCCAGCGTTAGAGTTCAGACTTTCACTAAGAACATAAGAAAAAAACAAGGTCGAAGAGGACTAAAGACTGCTTATATCGTAAACCTAAGAATAAAGCTACTACTACCGAATTTTGGGATTTTATGATTTTTTGGCGCCAAAACTGTGATAATCATTTTTTGGGCCGACTTTTGGATTTGGAGAGTAAGTAAGGACCGAATTTTGGGAAATTCGAGGGACCTTATAATTTGTAAAAAAAACAATAGTTGGGTGTTCTATTTCAGGCTAAATATGTTGGAGACAGAGTATATTTTGCCGTTGAGAATTTGGGTCATTCAAAAAAAAAAGTTGTGTCCAATATGTACCGGGAAACATGCTTCTTGTCGCTGTGTAAATACCATATGCACACCACAATACATACGAGTCTACACTCTACTCTATGCCTGTTTATATTTAAAATATGACATATCGTATATAATATGCTCCACCTTTCTGATCGTGAGAACAAGTGCCTATATATATATATATATATATATATATATATATATATATATATATATATATATATATATACGGTATGTAGGTAAACATATTTGTATATATCAATATATACAAGTCAAAAAAGTATTCAAGTATACATATAATTGGATGTAGGTGACATGGTAAGTAATAACACACGGATAAAGTGAGTAAATTATCTGTATTCGTATAATGAATTACTACATCAAACCTGATTACTTCACACAAACTATCTTCCCACCGTACATGGTAGGTTGCATTGCTTTATTGTGCTGATTTGTAGCTAAACCTGGAATGAGCAATCTTAAGTACTGTGGGTGCATCCTCACATATACAAATTCGTTGAATTTAAACGGAAAGTACTAGTTAATGTGTGTAGTAGCCTCGAACTTCTTGTGCCTCACTCTAGACTGCACGTGGTAGATGCCGCTACACTCACTGTGTCTGTGCCCTTTTCTAATCGGATGGGATCGCATAATCAACCACAGAATAATGTAATTCGGGTTGAACAGTACCACCGTCCTTCGCGCTACATCATACGTTAGAGCTTAAAAGGTAGGCAATCTAACATACATGCATAAGAGATGCATACGGAACCCTATACTGCCTCCAAAGGTACGGTGGTGGGTCAGACTTACGACGCAACAATACTGCACTATGCTATGTCGCACAACACCACGGGCCACCATGGTTCATCCATTGCGCAGGGTCAACGGGTTTCATCGCACGTAACCATCTTCTGCTAACAGCTTGAGCCGTTCTTGTAGCTGCAGGTGCATGGGGAGGTATCGTAGGTATGCGTGACTTGGAATCAGTACTTGGGGTTGGCACTTGATTTGTGAGAGAGTGCTTTTTGAGTTTTTGCATCCGCTCCCGTTTAACACTACCGTATGACAGTTCGCACGACACCTGTGCATATTCGATGAGGGCAACTCGCATGCGCCGTAGTGCGTGTATGTTGCCAATGCGTCTAATTGAATGAAAAGATCGTCCATGCACGACACAAAACGATGTACGCGGAATAAACTCTTAAGTCGATAGAAATGCCCTGAAGTCATGCCACGAATGCAACTCTTGATAAACTACCTACAACCGAGACCATCCATGCATACATTATTATGATGTGGATTGCTATTGCACTACCTCCAAAGAACTACCTACAACCGAGACCATCTATGCATACATTATTATGATGTGGATTGCTATTGCACTACCTCCCAAGAACTACGTACAACCGAGACCATCTATGCATACATTATTATGATGTGGATTGCTGTCGCACTACCTCCCAAGAACTACCTACAACCGAGACCATCTATGCATACATTATTATGATGTGGGTTGCTGTCGCACTACCTCCCAAGAACTACCTACAACCCAGACCATCTATGCATACATTATTATGATGTGAATTGCTGTCGCACTACCTTCCAAGTCCACGACTGGCCACTCAAGACACACGGAGCATGGATAACGAGCGTCAACTTCGATGAAGCATGCATTTAATCTTTTCTCCCATGCTTTGTGCTGAGTTCTATTCAGTTAAATTGTAAAGTTTTGTGCCATTCTTTGCTATTAACAACGATTCGCGTGTAAGTACCCTGAATGTAAGACACGGTTAGTCTGCCAATACATACCTTTAAGAGAACTGCCGCCTTGGGATCACCTTCCCTTAATCCCGCCAGGGACTCGGCTATCAGTGACCGCACCCAATTATAATCTTCTCGGCTGAGTTGCTGCTCACGGTAACTGTAGTAGCAGAGTGTAGGCTTGAGTGTTTCATGGTTAAGGTTGGTGATTGTAGGCGAAGGTACTTATACTACCCAGTGTATACACAAGCCTAAGTCTAAGTAATTTGTCGTATGTTCAATGCACGCCTACGTGTTTCGTGTAAGTCTAGGTAATTTGTCGTATGTCAAATATACGCCTACGTGCTTCGTTGTGAGTGTTTCCTTCTGTACATACCAGTGGATGGGTTGGTAAAATATAGCACACACAATGATTTGGTGCCCAATATTTTGCTGGGATATGGCATCTGGGGTTGACCAACGGAAGAAGCCCAGTTTCAAACCAGTGCACTCGATATCGCGTATTAACCACTGGGTAAAACACACAGATATATACAGGTTACACAGAAGTACATACGTGCACGCGTACAGTTACACACGTACGTACCCACATTTACATTGAACAGAACCGCATGCAAAACACAGCCATCGCCTGCACTATATACTTGTAGCGAAGCCTGTCAATGGAGTCCACAAGCGCACTGAAAATGGCTGTCAGCATCAAAACAGGTCACTCACCATTAGTAAGATATGAAAATACATACTGGTAGATATGAAAATACATACTGGTAACACATTTACAATAGACACATATGTAACAAATATACACGAACGTATTCACATTTAAAACATGGGCGCAAGCACAACATACTCGTTGCGAAGCCTGTCGGCTGTGTCGACCATGGCACCATAGATGGCTGTCATGATGTTATCAAAACAGTTCCTCTCCGCGCTGGTGGCCGATTGGATGTGCATGTTCTTGTACTTGCGCAACGCGTCGATGTACCGAACTCCCGCACTCTCATGCAGACACTGCACATATAAATAGATTTCACGTCAGTGAATAAAACATGGATACGTTGAGCGATGATTCATAATGCCATAAATAGACCATACGTGCTTTTCTGGTGTTCGCGCAGCGCGTGCATGTACTCCCGTGGTTCCATGCACTTTCAATGCATACAAATAAATTGTAAGGCAATGAAACGGCTATAAACGATTTTAAGTTTTCATTGGGAGATGTATTTAACCTATACATAAATTAGTGCTTGCTACAGTCTATAGGACTACATGCGAGCCAATGTCATTTATATGATATATATATATAGACATACAGATATATATTGATATTTAGATATATATAGACATAAATATACACTAATAGGACCCCAACTAGTACTTTGCTACGCACTCGTGGCAACTACTGTCGAATCCGCAAATGTCAGCAACCTAAAGCCACCGACGACAGAAATTATCACACTAAACTCATACATGTGCCTACAGTTCACTTCAACATCGCATTTTTACATTTACGAATCTAGACAAAAACCACTAACCTCGAATAAGTGATCGCCCTGCCTGAGCATGTCGTACTGATCCTCGGGCCATTTACTGTGCACTTTCGTTACAATGTAATCTGCAGTAGTTTTATGGTGTATGTGATTTTATAAGGTCGCAATTATATTAGCACATTGACAATCTGCGTTCCGATACTACATAGGGTGTATGCTAGCACTTGAAGGCTAAGTAGTAATCATGCGGTGACCAAGTAGGTACCTGGATATATTTACATCTATGCGTATTCGCACACACGCGCACTCGCACACACACACACACACACACACACATATATATATATATATATATATATATATATATATATATATATATATTATACACATGTTATGACGGTGCTTGCGTCACACAATAGTAAACTAGGAAAATTTAGCATGTAAGCACGATCTGCTGATGAGATTCAGCTCGACAAACTATGTGAATTATGCTACAAGGGTAGCAGAGCCCCGTCAGCAACATCTCGACACGCGTGAAAAGGATACATGTGTATATTAACATACACATAGGCACAGGTATAAGCAGCGCAGGAGGACAGCGGACAGTAAGAGCTAACATACCCCAGGGAAAATACTCAGACGATCCAAAAGCGGTACCCAAGTGCTTAATTGTTTCTAGCAGCGAATGGAAGTCACTCGCTGTTAAACAGTGATGGATGGTGAATAGGAAAGTGCGGTGGAGATTAGAGAAGTGGGAAGTGCAATAGACATTCAACCCATTTTACGAAGATGCAAAGACAGTGTGCAGAGATGAAGGATATGACACATTCGAACGAGTAAGTGCACATAACTGGCATCGTATGAAACAGAAGGTTGCCTAGCATTTATAAAGATATATTCATATCGACAAAGTAGATACACATAAATATACAAGGACGTACTGATCGGAAAAGTCGCATACGCAATCATATGGAAGATTCTGTACCAAACTATTGCAGAACGATTCTGGAATGAAAACTTGATGCTTACCATCATCCACAATTTTGTTCCAGTGGCTGATGACCTTCTCGTTGTCATGGTAATCAGCCCTCTGCATTAAGCGCAGCTGGATATCCGTCATTTCTAATTGCTCGGCAAAGTTGTATAGCTATACATGAAGCGTGCGACAATACACGTTTTTGTGAGTCGAAAAATACATTTTAGCACTTGTACACAAACGCTCACTAACAAATAAAAAGTCGCCCTACTCTATCAGAGGATCAGATGCGCACGAGATCATAAACTCGTTGAATTATACGTTTGTTCAAGAATTTTAACATTTCCGTAGCACTAGCTGTGCATTCGTGCATTGTGAGTGAAGTTCGGTACCCCACTTGCGACACGTGAACGACTTAACGTCATCGCAAGGCATACAATCCGACGCGAAGCGCTTGATGTGGAGCTGGATATCATCCACTTGCTCACTTTTTACAAATGGTCAAACACCATGGTGGTTGACTAAAATTTGAGTACATTCACAATGCATGTACCACTGACACATACTTGACATCTGTTAATGGTCTATACCTAAGGCATCTGTAAAAAGTCATCAGAGTCAGCGCACATACCTCCGAGATACCGTAGCACACCCGTTGTAGTTGGTCTTTTATTTCTAAGTATTGCATGCGTTCTCCGTCGCTTTCTGTTGATCGCAGATCGTAGATGATGTCGTCCAGATTATTTGAGATGCACTTTTGTAGTTCCGCCAACTACAAAAAGAGGTTATATTATAATTAATTAGCTATTTTCGGGAGTTGCCAGATAAAAAAATACATGCCGAGTACTCCTTTTCTGCTCGTAGTATTGTTTGGGTATTTCCAGCGCACTTGGATTACGAATTTGTGGGCCACTTACTGTGGGTGCGCAAAATGCTGCAAATATGCCTCAATACGCTAATGCAATATAGAATATACTTCGTATGTGAACTCCGAAAGTAGAATAAACTTTGAGTAGTAAACTGCTCATTGAAGGTTACTGGTGATTCTACTGCAAACAGATTAACTCGATGCCACGTACAACGTAAGATTGGAATGCATTTAGTGTTGTCAAAAAATCAAGAATGGATCCTCGGAACACGCAAACCAGATGATAACAGGAACATACCCGCCGGAGTGTAGTTTCACATTTATATATGGTAATATACACACGAGCATATGTATTCGCACATAGGCATGTACACCCGTCAAGCACGATAAGCAAGACAGGCAATGGCAAGTGACCTTAAAGTACACGCCTGCACGGGCGCAACCATCGAATTAAATAGATACATGTGTATATGTAAGTATATATAATATACGATCTCAGCACAATTCAAATTAGCTCCCTCACGGGATTCCATACTTACGTCGACACGACCTTCGGCCTCTGAGATGAACTCCAACACCTCTGGGCTGGCCTTAGCTGCACGTGCATACACCACTGCTTCTCGGTACAGCGCCACTCGCTGCTCAATGTCTATCAGGCTGTTGATGATACGTGCGTGTGTGTGTATATTTGTGAGACCATACGTAAAGACACGCAAGTTATCCATCTTTATGTGATTAGTAGGTGGGTAAGGCTGCGCGTAGAAAAGCATACCTTTTTTCCTCAGCCTGATGATGGCAATCGTATATATATATATATATATGAGAAACTCTGTGAACTACGTATGTATACGAACATTGACCAGTTTAGGCTATTTGAGATCGACTAAAGTTTAATTATAGCTAATTTAAATAGAATAGGCGTCTGTTTTGAGCTATTTCCGATTGATAAAACTTTTAAGAATACACGATCTATAAGCGTGCCAAATATCTATGGCACCATCGTCAAAGCATACTCAGGTAAGAGGGCACTTCAACTATGTTATCTACTCTTAATATATATATATATATACATATATACATATGTACATATGTACATATGTACATATAGATATATATATACTATATATATATATATATATATAGATATATATATATATATATATATATATATATACATACATACATACATACATACATACATACATACATACATACATACATACATACATACATACACATACATACATACATACATACATACATACATTGATATTATTATATATATATATATATATATATATATATATATATATATATATACATGTTCGGACCTACTCGTGTGTGTGCATGTGTACACATGTAAATATCCTTCCATAATATACATTCAAATCTGTACTTGCGTACACCTACCCGTGTGTGTCGGCTATAAGCACCTTGATCTCGGCGGCCTTGTAATGGTTTTTATTTTGGTATTCGTACTGGCAGAACAGATCCGCCCTCGTCAGCAGAAGCTTCACCTGTTGTGCATCGGCTGTACCAATGCTGTCGATGGCTTCTTTGACGGTGGTGTAGAGGAAGTTCTATACTTGCAAACGCGCCAAGAAGTAGAAATTAAGTATTAGAATTTGGTCAGTACCTGGCTCCATCGACAGTTCTTTTGACCGTGGTGCAGATGATGTTATATACTCCCAGACAAATCGAACAATGTAAAGAGAAGAATTGGGATTTGGTCAGTTCAGAGAAATAGGATTGACAGATTATTTTGATGGTATCGACAGCTGCTTTGATAATTGCGCAGATGAAGTTCTGTACTCCTGCACGTTCCAAATATAGTTGCGGATGCAAAACTTCAATGGCGTGTCAATGGATCAGCAGTATGTTGTGTTGCGACTATGCCAAGACAATTTTGGTTGAAGTCACTAAATACACACCCAAGACATACTCTGAACTACCTATACCATCGTATTATATATATATATATATATATATATATATGTATTAACAAATCCTCACTTAGACCAACCTTTAGTATCCTGGGGTGTTTAGGGGTTAGTCGCACCAAGTGGTGATGCAACTCAGGGGTGTCCACAAACATGGTGTACAGTGTAGTGAGGAACTCTTCGTTGTCGTTCTCCAGGGCCAAGCGTAAGGGGACTGTCAACAGCTTGTGCTCGCGCCCGATGAGGTGTTGTAGGATGTGGTCGTAGCACTGCTGACGCTGTTGTGCCTCCTGTCGAGGAGAAGGGTATAGGGTCTTCTGTGCGAGTTGATACGGATACAGGCGTGGAATAGTGACAGTTATGGCAATGTTAAGTTAGATTGTTAGAAGCGATAGTCAGTCACTAAATCGTCCGAGGGAAGATCAATACAAGGCGGTAATATTTCATCAGAAGCGATTGTTGCTAAGAGCTGACTTGTGCATGGGGAGGTTCTTGGTTTTACATAACAAAAATCTCTCACACAGATCCAGGTACACTATATTAGAAATAATGCTACACTCACCCATGTCAAGGTAAATTGTCTGACAGATACAGCGCACAAACACGGTATCATTATAAGAAGCATACACAAATACGCAGTACCCTGATGCAGAGGAGGTATGACCACTGTTGAGCCTAGCGTGGTGGCAAGCCTTGCACCGATGTACCTTCACCGGTATACGCACATCAACACATGGCGAGCATACCTACGATGATTTAAATACTCCTATACATCTATACCAGTCATAAAGGTTATACTCTGATAACAGAATCAAAAAGTAATAAAAAGGCACATGACTTCGATGACGATAACAAGCTCTAAGCCATACTACCACACTACACTGCAGACGGCACGCGGCCCTGTGGTACGACACTACCGACTGGTATAGCCTCACAAACGCCTATTTAACACCCACGTACACGCCTATGAAAGGTTCATTAACACAAAGTACACGGTCACACACGCTCATAGGTGTGCCTATACGTACACTAATAAATACAGCCGCGTGTGATAAATACAGCCGTGTGTGCCTAAACGTACACTACACTAGTCGTACATACACCGACAACAAACCGACCACATACCATTGATCGCTCAAAAACCGTATGTCCATCCCAACGCACCCCCGTACTCATCGCGCCATAGCCATTCCTACCAGGCCCCGTGTATTTGAACTTTGCTGCCGCCTCTGACTGGGCCTTTGACTTATCTGATATGTGCAAGCACACGCGTATTATCTCTGCGTTGAGATCCAGCATGTGTCGGGCGGAGATTCGGTCTAAGAGAGACACCACTTCGGTTAGGACAGTCGCGTCTAACACCTACAAGCCGTGCAGAGAAAGGCGTGATGGTAGGTATGTGCTGTGGTGAATACGTTTGCTTGTACTGCACATACACATAAAAATGTTATGTGTGTACTATTACCTTCGCTTCTCTTATATAGCCTGTGATGGGCAAATGTATACGCGGTACAGGTATGGATTTTCATATCGAGACATCTATACATACTACGTTTGTCCGTGACCTTTGCCGCATCGTTACTTTGCGTCGGTGTGTATTCATACCGATGTGATAAAGTACAGACACTTCTTACTTACTATCTGTGTGCACTGGCTGGCGGGCCATACAATTTGTTTGCGTATGAGTAATCCATCCGATTCTGACGAGGGTGCAGTAAATGGCAAGTGACTTTTGGATACAAACACCCCTGAACGCACATGTGTCTGTACATACGAACAGGTGCATGTATACATACTTGTATCCACACACACACAAAGCGGAACATGTGAACTACACATGTACACTATGCTAAGGTTTGTACGTATACATGCATACATACATCGTGTGTGACAAACACGTCCAGAATGGGCAGCACAACTTCCTTCACGCGCGCCGGTGTACTGATGGCGTGTGTCTGGCCCTCTGCAAGCGCTCGGAGATCCGCAACCACTGCATGCATTAGCAGCATTGTTAATATAGTCTTACAGTCGAGCGATCGGGTTAGGAAAATAAATGTGATATTGTGTGACCATTTGTGATCATTCTTGTGTCCATGTATCTTGGGATGGTTAACAAGTATTTCAATCGGACGATGATACTGGACAACTAGCTGTCATAACAAAATTGCGGCCATATGAGATCATCACACTTAAGCATACCTCAGGCGAAGAGACCGCAGATTGCGCTCGTGCACGCTAGAGAAACAATAGTTACGCTAAATAACGCAATCAAGAGCGATAACATATGCTCACACAAAATACTCGGCTGTGCCATATATTCACATCCTAGACCAAAATTGTACTATTTACAACATGGTTTAGACATCGAATCCTTAATTTATATCTAGTAAATTAGAAAAAGTGGTATCTAACCTTAGGTTAGTGTTTGTACGTCACGTTTAAAATTCCGATTTCGGGTCTTCTACAGAGTGGTTACTGAGCACTGAGTACGATATATATACATACATATGTAGATATATAATTAAATACATATACATACATACATACATACATACATACATACATACATACATATACATATATATATATATATATATACAAATCTATATATAAATCTATTTATATATATATATATATATATATATATATATATATACATAATAAGTTCTGAATGAGGTTCTGTGCCTCTGACGCTACGTGGAACAGCATTTTTGTGTTGGTGATATCCGCAAACCGCATTGTACCATGTGAAGCTTCTCCTCGTTAACAGGCAAGTGAACGGATTTGACCTTGTTCTAAAAGAGATAAACTACCGTTTTTAACAATCTCAGATACTTCACAACAATGCATAGATTAAAGACCTCATTTAGCAATGTTCACGTTCGTGATACATGACAAATAGAACATATCTAGTACACTTCAACACCACCACCTCTCTCACTCTCTCTTTCTCTCGCTCGCTTTCTTTCTGTTTTTTATCTGCAAATATGTCTTTCCTTGCAAAGGGGGTTGCATTACCTTGTTTGGCCACCATGTCCGATAAGCTGAAGAAACTGGAGCATTTGGCGCGCAATTCACTCATCATTAGATCAGTGAGCTGGGGTGGTAAAATATGACAAGTGCGTGTCAAGGAATAGGGCAATATGAGTCCATTTCCAGGGTTGAGGTGTAAAGGATATGTCTTGACTAGGATTTAACATACAACAGAACGCCACAAGTAGCAAGTTTTAAGTGAAAAGCTGGGTTGCGATTAACGAACAAGCATTCCGAAGCCCATAATATGCCCTATTGTTCACGTACATATGCACTCTAGTCAGGTGAATTCACATGCGTACACCAATCAGATGAGCACAGTATCTTATCGTGTATATGCACTTAGGATGAATTTCTACCTGCGACTACAGACACATACGAGTGATGTCTGCATGTACACAAACGTACACGCTTTGTCTGATACTGCAAAGAGTATCATGCGCATACTATCGTTAAACAAAAACCTATGTGAACATACACGCTAATAGCACTTTTTACACGTAAACAAACATCGAACACAGTGATTACCGGTTTAAACTCCCCATTCGATACATTTAAACAGATACATGGATACGAACCAAAGACATTATAAGCAACTCCTCTCTCACTCTCTTTCTCCTTCTTTTTCTCTAAAGCTATGCACTAGAATAAACACTTTTAAAATTCACACAACGTATTGAACATATGAATAGCGGTATAGGCCACACGAATCATTTTTTACACGTACACATCGTTTCCTACACATACACGTGCCAGTATCTCAACACACCTTCTTGTCTTGCTTCTCGGTCGAGCAATCAAAGGCTATCTGAGCAATGCACGCTTTAACAATCTTGTGATCCGCTTGGTTTTGGATTATACTCTCTATCGATAACGCCGCCAACGCTCGCAGTCTATAAGATGTATTGGATATTAGTTAGGAAAGTAGTAATGAAAGTAGACAGGCTACCGATATATGCCAAAACTATATGTTGTATTGCAGTGTGCATAGTCATAAGCAGTAAATGCAACTAGTGTTTGTCTTCTGCTGAAGTGAAATATTGCAACCAGCTATTCTTATTTTTCAGAATCAACTACGGCATTGGCCATGTTAAAGCGAAAGCACTGACCGTCTCACAATGTGTGGTCTCAGCTTTCGGATTCCCAGGTGATCTACTATCGTGCACACAGTGTTCAATTGCAGCATATGTACGATAACCATATACGATATTTATATCTATGTACGATAACCACATAGGCTATTTATATCGTCTATCGCGCACACAAATGCTAATGACGAACACATGCGCTTCCAAAGACCGTAGGTGTCATTAACCACCACGTCTGGTTACTATCCTAACTTGCACTATCTCCAAACACGTATTCTACCAGAAGAAACTTTTTTACAAGCTTACGGTTTTCTCCAACCACCCACTTACGTTTTCATCAGCTGTAGCTCGGTGGATTCTGATAGGACCATCCTGGTAAGGTATTTATTCAGCACATCGGAAAGGTGAAGACACTCTATGCAGGCATCCAACACGGCCTCCAGATTGGACTGTACGGGAGGAAAGAGTAGTAAATACCACGCGTTCTCATTGGCTTAACGCAAATGATGTGCATGTGATTGGGCTGAAGGATAAAGATCGAAGACGCTCAGTGATGTCACTCTAGAACAGCATCTACGGGGAAAGAAAGTGTGCGCAAATAGAACGCTTTCTGATCGGCTGCACACACACATTGCAAACTCCATTAGATAGGGAACTTTAGGGTTAAGGCAAATATATTCTAAACCCTAAAAGCACATGTCTGGTTGAGAGGGTTGAGTCAATGACATCCAATCGTATTAATTTAGTCCATACAGGCGGAAAGCGAATTTTAGGGTTTAAGGTTTAAAACTATCATCTATATCCGAGTGGTGGAGACACTCAGTACGTGCATGAGCTTCTAGCGCTCCTATCTGATAGGTTGATTGGGTTGACAGAAAGTTGTGCAGAAGGTATCACGTTTCAATACATGTGCAAACTTTCAGAATGATTCAAGTTAAATACTTTGATGATTTGGGATGGTCTATTTGAAGCAATGATCGATTGATCGAAACCGGCTAGCGCAGAATATGCCCATACAAGGACAGAAATCAAGATAGACACTACGCACTATCAAATTCATATATAGATACGTACCAAGAGAGTATTGGCCCACACATTTGTGTATTTGAAATTATTCACACACATCCACGAACACTAAATACCCACACACACATACTTATACACAAGGCATTCGCAAGCACATACGAAACACACATACAACAATCATGAACAAACACGCACACCTTCTCGGCAGCGGTATCGGTACACGACCACCGCGAGGAGCGGCAGAAGTCGCTCAGGCGAATGAGTTTGAACAGCACAAGGTTGTGTTCGGCTGGCAAGAGGGGCCGCACGAGACAGGCACTAGAGGTGGCATCTGAGGGAACCCACACGAGCGAAGTCCTCTTGAAGACAAAGAGAAGGTGTATTGGTGAAATGCCTGTATACTTTCAAAAGCTCTTCATAAGCATAGATATAACCATAGGGGAAAAAATGTACTGAAAACTGACATTATAATTAAGGTATGTATTCCAGGGTTGCAGCAGATGTATTGGTATCTCTATATTTGAGTGAGGCATGATGGGCTGTGTACGTAATCTATAAAGTCCCATAAGCGACTATATCTAACGAGCTATAGTACATCCTGACAGATCGACGGAGGCCATTGTGACACAAAAGGGCATACAGGTATACGTCTCCCATTGACTGATACACGAATCATAGCCATCACAGATACAAAATTGTCCCCAATTCTGCCAGATTATTGTGCTTACCAAAATGGGATGGATTAAACGCTTTATACAAATCGCCAGACCCTTGAGCTGCCGGAGTTGGTGAGTTCTCGACAGTTCAAAAATAGAATTTCCAGCCACCTGCGTGATATGCGATTGGAATAAATAGGCTTCAGCAGAAGCTATTTCTTGAGGCCTCTAGTCAAGGAAGAACAAAAGACCGTCACGTTAAAGAGGGTAGGTACACACCATACACAGATTGAAACAGGGAGCCGCACTCGCCCCACAACCACTGCACAAGTACATACGTGAAAATGAATATACAGGCGTAGAATACACGTGTATGTGTAAAACATCCCGTGGTACCATTTCGATATCAGGCACTCTTCTGTTGACTAGATTTGAAATACTCATGCAAGTACATATGTGCGAAAATTAGTTGATGTCGTGTGTGATTAAAACAATCACATCATCGTATGTAGGTTCTTATCCCAATGCTGCCTTCTGATACCTTCGCACTTATCAGTCCCTAATGTACGTTATTTTCAGTATAGCAGACGCAAAGACAGATGAAGATTTCCGATAAACTCACAAGGCTCATACTCTTCAATATGCGTCGGTACAAATACATACACATGTGCATATGCATATGCATGCGTAGATGAACACAGATGTACCCGAACATATATATATATATAAATATATATATATATGTGTGTGCGTGTGTGTTTGTTATTAAATATGCATATACATGTACAAATGAATACCAATGTGCACGAATACATATATTTGTAACGCATTCTGCTGCCATGCCTTCTTCACTTTATCGTCCAGGGCCTCCTCACACATAAGCGACAGTAGAGTGGCGGCATCGTTAGCCGAGTGGATGGGATACAGTCCCATATGATGGCTCAAAACACTTTTCATAACATCAATGGGTCTGAAAGGTGGGTCGAAACAAAAATGGTGAGAATACGATCACTCGAGAAATGCACCTTGTGTATACGATAATGTTTTTCTTTACGTTGAGCTATCTCATGACAAACAGAAAATTCTAACCGCAAGGAGAAATGAAACGATAGCTTGTACAAAATATATCTACTAGCTGTGATAGGCTGTTGTGCTTCCCTGAGCTGCAGAGGATAATCTAAAGAACAACCCAGTGATATTCAACCCTGACTATTTTTTATTATATACAAATGTATGCTAGTATTATGTCATCCATCATCAAGTCCGAAAAAAAAAGGTGTTGCTTGGTTTTACAGGTGGAGTTGTGGGACACACAGGTTACAATTGAAACTTGGCAGGAGACATTTGACATGTGACAGGCGAGACATGACAAGTGACACGTGTCAGGCGACACGACAGGGGTCAGTGGAAGTCCCAAGTATTGTTTCTACATGCAATGAGAAGGTACATGCACATGCCGCCACAAAAACCCACACACACTACACAGCACGAACGCAAACACCGACAACCACACTATCGAACAAACACTAAAGAAGCTCATCGTATCCACAGCATGACACACACTCTAACCTTTGTTTTTGGATAGTGTAGACGCCCGTCAACGTCAACACGAGGTAGCGGCGTTGTGAGAGATAGTGCTGTGTGTACTGTTCCTGCGATGGCAATAGTTCTGTCAGATTGGACAGCACACGGCTCTCCATAGGCGGCAGTTCTTGAATGTCCACCACTTGCGCATTGGCGTCGATGAGGTATGTGTAGAGCTGTGTTGTGTGTACGTGCGTGAATATAGTATGCATGTGTTAGCTTATACGAATCCAGGCACTGTGCATGTATATTGATGTGCAAACTAGTTCATGTTCTTTTGGTGTGTTTCCCACGCACGTCTTGTTCCTTTTCCTTACTGTCATGTGTGATGCTGAAGCACACGCGAAACCGGAAAATTTAGTGATCTCATTGCTTTCGCATACATACAGATACACACGCAAGCACAACTATATGTATATATATATATATATACTATATATATATATATATATATATATATATATATATATATATATATATATATATATATATATATATATATATATATAGATAAGTATATAGATATGTATATATGACCTAAATAGCTACACCCATAGACACTACTCGCACCTCGACATCTTGGCCGTCTTCGTTGCCGACGGGTGCGGTGGTAAAACAAACAATAGCACCGGGAGCTGCCAGGTCGTCTGAGAACTGCGAGGGGGCTCTAATGATACCAGTGGTGGTTGAGGAACACGTGCGTGTGTTCATGATACATGTGCCTGCGTAGGAAAGGTATACATGCACGAAATGAGAAAAATAGACCGATGTGCGATGATGTATGTATATTTATATATACGTACCACATGCACATACAACTCAAGGGTGATTGTACGACTTGAATGTGTCAACGTACATACATCTACATATGTAAAACAACGTATGCGTATACACACGCAAGGATGGTTATCTGAAGTAAATACTTCAATATATATATAAAAACACATCAACGCCGCCACCTACCGGATGTTAACAAGGCCTGATCGTTGATGAGCATGCAATATGCACAAACTAAAATTATATTGCACATCGACATTCACGGGCAACTGAAAGTATTGTCCCCGCATATACGCGTACACCCTCAAACACTAATATCTGGCCAATACACGGCCCCATAAATAAACATATACATATATGTGTATAATAAAATAGGTATATACATCATCACTCATCGGATGTGTGTGCCCATTATTTGCGCTAGTTGGTAATATGACATATATACGAATACATCGACAACATTAACCACGCGTATTCACTCTTGTATAATATCTGAGATTTACACGCACCCCTACATACACATACATATGCATATGCATACACACATACACCATCACTGACCAGATTTGACCAAGGCCTGTGACACTTCTATGCGCTCGTTGGTAGGTGTGTTAATATCGCTGTTCAGCAGCACCAGCCGCCTTTTGACCGTTGTGTCCTTTGCCGTGATTGTGTTTAACTTCCTACGTTTAGTTCGTGGCCCGTCTTCATCTAGGTCATCTGTGTGGCGTGCATGAACGTGTGAATAAGTTCAAGTAAATATAGGAATACGTTGTATATGCCTCAGCGATACACTACATGCGCAATGGTGTTGTACATTGGTGCGTAAAAAGGTTAATTTTGATTCCGATTCCTTTTTCCATAAAGTCATCTGACTTAGATATTCCGCAGACTATTATAGCCGAGTGCTACACATACCTTCGTGACAGTGGGTATGCGAGTGTATATTAAGAGATGCGTCTATGGGTGCGCAATAAGCATTGATATGTCTGAGCATGGCCATCTGTGTGCACGTAGCCCGTATTGAATCGGTCAAATACGCGTGTGTGTGTGTGTATCACTTTGAATACCCATCTCGAGTGCGAGTGCGTGTGAAAGTGCTATGTGAGTGTGAGTGTGTCGCATATTAGATAGAAAGATGGACGTCGTCGTGTGTGTGGGTATCAACAATGGGTGCGTGCACCGAATATCAACACCCGCCCTTGTTTCGAGAGGTACTGATTGACACTTTGGGCCATCAAATGTCCACTACAATCATTTGCGCCAGTCAAGTTCGTTTTTTATGTGGGTAAACTATAGTATGTTTATTCAATATGCATACGGCAATGCGTGCTTGCATGCTTTCATACATACAGATGAGCAACATACACCAACAACACACAAATGTAAGCACCGAGTATAAATGCACGGCATACCTGTCCTGTCATCCGGCGTGGTGGTCATGAGAATCCTGGCTCCCTGATTAGTTACTATCAATAGATCGATACCTCCTCGTTGGTCTGATAGATCCACGGATGTGGGCGAAATCGAAACGAGCGCAAATCCTAGATCCACGTTCCTCTGCAAACCAACCAAAGGAAAAGCACAAACATTTACAGCGCATTCATTGACATGTTCATTCATCAGTAGCACTCGACAGTGGCGAGCACAACCGATACTACAGACCGCTAATATCGCACTAGTTGGGGGGATGCAATCGCGTGTCTTCATACAACTCTGAGGTACAAATAAATGCAAACAAGACACCCCCCCCCCATCGTATTCTACTTGCCCTACAGCACAGCACCACACCAACCTCTCGGAATCGCTTAACATACCATTGCATTGACCATTTTCATTAGTGAAGCGCCTGTGACCGTTCCAATCGACCGGATGGGTGTGTTGGCTTCGGGTCTGAACTCCCACGCCTGTCATTAGTTTGTGAAATAGTGCGAAAGACGATGAGAGTTAGTGCGGCCAATAACGCAGCTAGTGGCTAGTGTGAACTAATACACCCTAAAAATGGTTATGGGATGCCTGGATCGGGTATATGAATTCGATTTGTTCCTTAGCTGTAGATCTCAGTCTGGATACGGTACTAAAGCTTTATGCGCGTACTTAGGATTTATATTTAAAACCATACCTGTAGCTGGGTTACATCACGCTGACACAAACGATACGGAACTCAAAAATAATCGATAGGCCTGTATCACAGTAAAAATGTTGCACTGTCAAAAATATCTAGACAGAAGCGCTGCTGAAATAAGACTTAATACACACTCACTACTATCATATAATTGGAAAGTAAAACTGGATGATGCTATAGAATGTCAAGCTACCGAAGCAATATTGGGAAAGCATACCTGGATATCATCGTTGCTGTATCGGGCATATAACAGGCTTCGTTCAGGATCCACAACCACTTCAATGATAGCGGGCGCCACTGTGAGTGAGCAAATACAATTGAAAATAAGAGAAAGTGGCTATCACGCATGTGAAATGATATAAATATAGTGTAAATAACCGATAATCATACATATATATATATATATATATATATATAGGTGTGTGTGTGTGTGTGTGTGTGTGTATGTATGTGTGTATGTATGTATAATATATATATATATATATATATATATATAGGCATCTATGTATGTAAGTATGTATGTATAGGTATATGTATAAGTATATGTATATATATATATATATATATATATATATATATATATCCATGTACACATGAAGAAAAAGATAGGTACCCAGACTTGAAAGCATTCAAAAATTACTAAAAGTTTCTGGGAGGGTTATAATACCAGGCTAAATACCTTTAATACGGCAGATATACCAAGTACCACTTCATCCCCAAATTCTTAACAAGCTATATTCACACACATGCAGAACATGACTACTTATTCAGAAAGAGCCACATGAAAGCATAATAAACTGATATATGTCAAGTATCCGACTATAATACTCATTTGCGAGTTAAAATATTCGCCTATAATCACCTAGGTATATGGATAACTATCACTGGTTAATAGGTAAGTGTACTTGTAAATCTCTCCGCAAATAAAAATAAAAACTATCTACCCGATACCTGGAGTGAGACCCGGCATCAGCATGTTAAAGACGGATCCAATGATGTTCTTGGTGTGGTTGTGTAAGTAGCAGCTGCCTTTGCTACTAAGCCACCCTGTCGGGCGCTGTCAAAAGGGTTTTAGGGTTTTGGGTTTTAGGGTGTAGCGTTTGGTTTCTGAATTTACAGGCGGGATTGTAAGATAACAGAAGAGAAGAAGAAAGTTTTCAGTTGTGTATAATAGTGGTACACCATATCGATATAATTCGATCAACCGAAAGTATCTGATGCGAGTACGGTGAAAGAACAGGACACCAGACACAATATGACACATCGAAATATAGATCCAAAGTGCGCAAAACTTCTACACGCGCACATACATACACACTGAGCACGTATACATATGCACAACACACACGCACGCATATGCACAACACACACACATATATATATATATATATATGCACAACATACACATGTATATATTCAAAACACACACACATATATATATATATATATATATGCACAACACACACACACCTATACCTGATATAAAAGCTCGTACAAGGCACCGTCTTCAGCTCCCATAAATATACGACCGCACGGTGTGCTGGCAACCTGGAGTATTTGTGACTCCAATCCCGATTTGGCAAAGTCTGTGGCCCATAGCTACACGGATCAAATCCCGATTTGTGAAGTTGCAAGATTGTGGAACCGGGGTTGATAGTTTAATAATCGATCAGAAATTGGAAAAAAAATTGAGGTGAGTTGGACTTAGGTGCCCAACTTTAAACGCACTAACACTATCCAATTGATAGGTGGCAGTTTGCCTATTTGTCAATATATCGCCTCTTCCTCGTATAGACAAACATCGGAACAAACACAAAGTTTAAGTTGCCACCGAATCCACAGTAGTTTCTATCTGTGGAGATAAGACAGGCGCCACTCACCTTCAGCGCATAGTCGCTGCCGTAGCCCACTTCTACGAGAGATACGCTGTCTTTGGTACAAACCACTAGGAGATACTTGCACCGGGCATCCATGACACCTGTGTTGTGTCAATAACAATCCATTTAGATGCATGAACTTCTACATAGATAAGATGAGCTCAGGCCTGTGTATGTACTTTTGCATCGAAACATGACCGTGCGCATCGATCTGAACATGTGAGCACGTGCTTGTGCTTGCACCGTGCGGTCTGTGTGAATGATACAATATAACTCAATCCCTAATATGCATAGTAGAAATATGCTTGTGCGCATGTACATATATATTCCTTAATATATAGACGTGCACATGTAGTGTTGGTAGGATTATGTACATGTATTTATACATCCATATTACATAAACGTGTACATGAACTTGTCCATGTATACATGCCTACACCGAGAACCTATGACTCCTGTGTGTGAGGATACAGAGCAAGCAAATTGTAGGAACCAGTGCATAATCTATATCTGCTTTTGAAAATCTATACATACATCTATCGTACTTGAACGCATACTTGAGCTTGTACATATATTTTCACACGTGCCTGCAATGCATAAGTGTCCTCTACTACCCACAATAAGAAATTACACGTCACCATAGATAATATAAAACCGCCAACAACCTATGTATCCGTCCACGCACCAACGAGTTCCGTATTCCGATTCAGCAAAGCTCCACCAAAAAT